>JANHFT010004413.1:0-21309 GCA_032467955.1 Pseudoxenodon macrops | reverse complement strand
ACCGGCTCTGCGAACTACTCCCTAGGTTTACTACCTACTCTATAGAACTGGTCCGAACTGGTAGGAACCCACCTCTGCAGTGCTGGCTCTTTGGCTTAGAAAAGGAGATGAGCACCACCCCTAGAGCTGGAAATAACTAGCACACATGTGCGGAGGAACCTTTATCTTTAATATGAAGTCCTAGGCTAGGGTTTGGAGCAACAGACTACAGGCTGTCAAGAAACAAATGTCCAATTCTTCTTTTCGATCAAACATGATTTACTCACCAAAAGTTTTTCATATCAAAATATCTGGGAGGTAACCTGATGATGAAATTACTTATCTACATTGGGATTGCAGCCAAAAGCATGTTTCTGAGAAAATAATTCATGATGATGATGATGATATCAATGCAATTCGGAAATGATCCAGCCAAAGAAGGGAAAGCGTTTCAAAGTCCAGGAGTAAAATAAGATAAGTTTACAGGAAGAGATCTCATCAAAAGTGATTGGTGATAAAGGGGATATTTTTATGAGATCAGAAGTAAAGGAGCGTGTGAAAAGTAGAATGTTGAAAGCTAAATTACTAAAGGAATGTGATCTAATGGGTGGACTTTCTGATTTACTTGGATAAATAAAATTCTGCTCAGCTCAGATTCTGAATTTATTTAGAAAATGTAAATCAAATCAATTTGCTCTTCTAAATTAATCCAGTAAAAGTATTTTTATGTATGTGTGCAAAACACTGTTGAATTACTCAATTGGGTCAAATTTTTCTAAATCAATATGGAATTTTTCCCCCAAAAGACTTTTTGTTTAGAAATTCAAACTGAATCATTGAAGGGACCATCAAATTCAATTTCTTAACTGAATATTTATATAATCTTATTAAAAAAAATCTGATGAGAGTGTTCAAACTTTTTAGAGATTAAGAAGTTTTTTAAAAATCCTTTGAATTTTATTCAAGAGTGTAAGTAGGTAGGACAGATGTTGGAAAATGCTGTCTTTACAGTAGGTCATTGCTGTCAACATGATGTAATGGCTGTCAAGACTGCTGGCATCTATGAGGCTTTCAACACAGAAGAGCCTTTAAGCTAACTAGGCAAGAGGAGAAATAAATACATGCACAGGGAAGACATACAAAGGCAATTTCTTGACCTCCATTGGAGTTTCAGCTGCAGAACAAGTGAAAGATGTTTCCACAGTTTTGGACTGGAAAGGAAAAAAAAATGTCCTAGAAGCTCAGTGACAAGAGGTGATAAATAAAATGTTAAATATAGACCTAGGTAATTTGTTAGAAATAAAAACAATACTGGCTTCCTAAAGACATGAAGAGAAAAACAACACTCTTCCTAGCTGATTTGGGGTCAGACAAAAATGTTAGAAGAAAATATATTCTGAAAACAATACCATTTTTGAGCATAAACAGAAATATGTAAAGCTCTATGGCTAGGATTTTCTCTCTTTCCCCCCCTCTTTCCCTCCCTCCTCTTTCAAGTGGAGAACATACCTAATGCTCTTGTCTCCTATTTTCCCCACAACAACAAGGGTTGTGAGGTGGGGCTGGGCTGAGAGAGAGAGAAACTGGCCCAATGTTACCTAGGCAGCTTTCATGCTTCAGGTGGGACTAGAACTCACAGTCTCCTTGTTTCACCTAGATCAGTGTGGCGAACCTATGGCACCAGAAATGGAGCCATTTCTGAGGGCACGCGAGGCACTGCCCTGTCAACTCCAGCATGCTTGCGCGTGCTGACCAACTGATTTTCTCCCTTGATTTTCAGGAGAATTTTCACCCTCTGGAGGCTTCAGGAGGCTTCCCTGAAGCATCCGGAGGGTGAAAAATGGCCCAGCAGGCAAATCAAAGTCACTTCCGGTTTGCCTGTTCGGCCGTTTTTTACCCTCTGGAGGCTTCAGGACTGTTCCCTGAAGCCTCCGGAGGGTAAAAAACGGTCCAACAAGCAAACTGGACATTCGTTCCCGAACTTGCAGTTTGTCTGTAGGGTTGTTTTTTGCCATCAGGAGGCTTCCCTGAAGCTTCTGGAGCATGAAAAACAGCTCAACGGGCAAAACAGAAGTCCCGTTGGGCTGTTTTTCACCCTCTGGAGGGTTCAGGGAAGCCTCCTGAACCCTCTGGAGGGCGAAAAACAACCCAATGGGAGAGGGCATGCGCGCATGCGTAATGCAGTGTGCCTGTGGGGGGGATTGTGTGATGGCATGCACGTGTGCGCTAGAGCACGCTGCCATTTTTGGCACACAAGAAGAAAAAGATTAGCCATCACTGTTCTATTCCCTCATCTTAAATCATTAATTAAGATATTGAATAGTACTCGGCCTAAGACAGACCCTTGGAATACCCCACTGCATACTTCCCTCCATGTAGATGCTATTTCATTAAGGACTACATGTTGAATGTGGTTGCTCAGCCAATTACAAATCCAACTAGTAGTGATACTGTCTAACCCACATTTTTTTATCTTATCAAGTAGTAGATTGTGGTCTACTTTATCAAATAACTTACTGAAGTCCAAGTAAATTATATCCACAGTATTTCTCTGGCTTACTAATTTTGTCAAATAGTCAAAGGATGCAATAAGATTTTTCTGGCATGATCAGCTTTTGACAAGCTCATGTTGGCTTCTAGTTTTGAGTTGGCTTACCTCCAAGTGCTCAGAAATGTGTTGCTTGATTATCTTATTATTATATTTATTATATTATACAGTATATAATAATCTTATATTATATCTGACAACCTGTTCAGTTTTGTTTGTCTCTACACAGTTCTTAGTATTACCACTTGAACTTGATACTTTAGGTTTCCAAAATATTCTCTCTGAAGTATGAAGCAAATTGAAATCTGTATAATAAACTTTTAGAATAGTTCTGGCTTTGGACTGGCCATCTGAACTAATTATGGGATACCTAAAATTTTATTTTCAAAATTAAGAACTAATACTAGGTAGATGCTATACAGTTGTATCAAAAAAGGTCACTAGAAAAATGCAGTTGACAGCACTTAAAAAATGAAAAGAGAAAAGTGGTCAATGTATGACATAGAAGTATAATTTCATGTTTCAGTATCAAATTAATAACACCTGGATCTACTTAAAACAAGGAATGGCTATTCCTCATGTCTAGAGGTCCCACCTGAATACAATGAACTGGACCAGTATTATTTATTGTTTAAAGACAGGACATCAGAATGTTGATTTTCTCTTTATGCTGAGGTCTCACAGTGCTCCAGACAATATTTCAGTTTTCCAGAACAATTTTTCAAAAGGCTGGTAAAACGGAAAACAAATCTGTTAAGCAATTTAGTCCTGACAATATAGACTTTGGCAGAAAAAAACCCTGCTAGAAATAATTCAAAGCAATTTCAGCCAAAATGATAATTCTTGAACAGTTTTTTTTCTTACAGTAGTGAGAAAAGCTCACCCTTGGTGTTATACATTTTTGCAGAATGGAAAAGACCTGCTTTCTAGTGGTTGCATAACTTCCTGTGAGAGATATTTATAGGCTTAATATGATATAAACATTCTCTTCTTACTATAGCAACAAGTACATAATTGCTATGATAGTCAAGCCATTTTTTCCCTATCTATAAAGTTTCTAATTTATTTATTTAACCAGCAATTTCTGCCTTGTGGTTTATTATGTAACTCACTGAAAGCTTCCTCATTCATGTTGCCTCTTATGTAGAATTGAATAGAATAGAATAACAGAGTTGGAAGAAGCCTTGGAGGTCTTCTAGTCCAACCCCCTGCTTAGGCAGGAAACCCTATACCACTTCAGAGAAATGGTTTCCAATTTGATTGAGAGAGGGTTAATTGCAAAGTGCAATGTGAAAATCTCATTATATTCATCCAATTTTGTTTTGCATTATGTTACTTGATATTCCCATGTAACTTTAACATTCTGTAACTTCTTTGTCTTTTTTAAATGTTTATTTAAAACTTTTGTCTGCATAGCAAATATCATTTATTTCCTAAGTCCAACTATAATTTTATTTCTCAAAAGCCCTTTTCTGGACTTGTTTTTTTAATAATATTTTTTATTAAAGTTTCCAAATAAAAAAATAAAAAAATGGATACAAGCTAAGGGAATATAAAAAGTAAAGCAAAATTAAAAGTGCAGAGAAAAAGAAAACAATTGAAAAAGGAAAAAGGAAAAGAAAAAAAATAAAGAAAACAGATTATATTTAGAAATGACTTCTCCCTTCATCAACACAAGTACAATGTATCATCTTCTGATATTACAGCAAAGACCTTCATATTTCATCTTTTTGCTATAAGTAAATGAAAATCCTCATCATTGAGTCTAATAAACAAAAGTCCATTAAGTTTCCATAAATAACCAACATATATTAACCATAATCAAATAAACCTTATTCCTGTCAACAAATATCCCTTTCTCTGAAAATACAACAAAAGATCTCTTCTTCACATATTTTATCTTTAAACAAATCTTTAAAGCCTCGTTCGATGCTGATAAAAAAAAATCCAGAAACAATAACACATACACACACACACACACAAAATCCAACTTTATATTGCTTCCATTTACTTTTTAGAATTCTGATCTTTAATCTCTTAGTGTTCCAAAAGTGGATTTCATTTTTCTGTCTCTTCGCAGAAACCCCTTCATGAGTGTAACACATCTCTTGTGTAAATCCAAGATAAGAAAGTTATCTAAATCACTCTTCTGATTTGTTATTTATGTCCATTTAATTATTAAGACTTCAGTTTCATTTGTAAATCCAGTTATATCATTTTCCACATTGTTGCATGTCGTTTTTATTTCCACATTCGAAACAGCCTCAGCTTCAATCTTTTCTTCTATTTCTCTTTTAAATCCATTTTCATGATAGCAGGTCTTAAAAGTAACTTCTGAGTATACTGTCCCTAAATATCCTTATTCTTCTAAGCTAAAATATTTTGCTCTATTTTGTGTTAATGGGTCTCTTCTCCTTTAATTATAATCTTTAGTTCATTCTGGCTCTTCTAGGGCCCAACTTTTCTAAAGGTTTTCGATATCCTAAAAGCCACTGGCAAGCAACTTCTAGAAGTAAAGAAAGGATTCTGGTGCCCTTCTGAAGGCTCCAGATCACAGCTTGGACAAAGATGGCTTTCCCTTGTCTTCCAGAGCTCTAAAATCCACCAGAGATTTCTGTTTTATGGTGTCTTCTTGGTGGGCCACTATATGGAGTTCTTCTAGGGATAGGCAATTCCAAGGAGCTGATGTGTTCACTGGCTCGTCGTTCTGCTGCAGTTGTAAGCTCTGTTTTTCAGTTCACCATTAATTCCTCAGAAGTCATAGATTTGCTTATTGTCAAAAGCTGAGGTGAAATATTCCCAGCTGTTGGCTGGAAATATTTCAATCTCTGGGACTCCTCATAGGAACTTATCTAAGTATTTTTTTGATTGGAATATAGATGCCTACTACATTTCATATTTCTAAAAACCAATGTAATTTCTATTCAAGAAACAGACTTTTTTCAAGAAAGCTTTGCTCATTTGGTTTACAGAATTATTATGGTTCTGAAAATCCCAATAACCTCTTGATAACAAATTGGTAGGGCAGAAAATAATGTTAATGAATATCTAGATCTATATTTAGATCATTATATATTCCATATAGTACTTTTTATTGTTTACAGCAACTAATTTCTTCCCAAGTCAGGAAAATATTTTAACACTACTTATCCCATATGAATACATTTATGAATTATACATATTTTGTTTTAAGTACAAAAAGTTTTTAAATTCCTCTACTGACAGGTATCAAAAACAAATAAATAGGTAATACATAAATAACATAGAAAAATGAAAACTATTTTTGTAGCATGTCCATCTGAACACACTTGTGTATCCTCTTATAATTATGACATTAAAAGATTATTTGGGCAATCTTTACTGTCTGAACAATCTTACAGATGTTGACTGAAAACTGGACTTTCTCAGTATTACATGCAATACTTACTTTTAATTAGTCTTTGGTAGCTGGAAAAACAGTTTAATCCACTCAATTTGTTTAGCTGCTTTAATTCCCCAGCTGCATTTAGTATTTGATTGATCTATTGCAGATCAATTCCATTTAAGAAAGCTGTATAAATCAATTATAGATTCTATGTTTTTACTTTAGAATTCTAACTTGTTTAAGCACATTGAATATTTTTAATTAAAAGATGAAATAAGAACTTCTTAAAGAAGCAAACAAGCAAAACCTTTATTTCTTCAGACTTATATTGTTCTATCCAAAATGGCAATGTCTTGCAGAGTACTGCTGACAAGGAAACAATCGCAGCGGGCATAGAGATCAATACTTAGTCAGAAAATCAAACCAAGAAAAAAAATAAGAAATTCCAGCACAAGTGATAATTAAAATGATATATTTCAGCAACATCAAGGATTCAAAGGGAAAAAAACAAACATGAGAATACATAAAAATGGATCACAATTATTGATGCTTGAAACCAGCAAAATAGAGTTTGATATATTTGGATACAATAAGAAAAGCTTCCACATTTGATTCCACAAATGTCATGAATGGTACTTATTTTCCCAAGTTCTCAAGCTTTACTTCTGTTTTTGCTGTCTTATGACAATGTGCTACCAAGGACTGGGTGGTTTGCCAATTTCCTCCAAGCATAAGTCATTAAGTGATCAGCTGTCTGATCCATATCCTCCATTCTATCCAGAAATAGAATGTACTTCCATTCTCGGTAAATCTGAATAGTTTACTCCAGTTCTTCAGATGCTTGATCTGAAAATGACACCTGTCATGCATATCTACAATATTTGGTAGATTGGATCCATAATACCTGTGAAAGGCATTTCTGATAATCTGAACTTCCTTTTGAGAAAAAGTAGAATGGAAATTGATTTATGAGGATTCCTTGAATCTACCTATTGAAAGGGGGAAGCAATCTATAGAACAACATCATAATAGTGCCGAGGTCTGCAGGGAGAAATGCATTTGGGAGACAAAAATAATTCCACTGGGCTATTTCTGCATTAGAAAACTAAGCTAGATTCTCAATCCATTCTGCAATCAGCTGAGACCCTCAGGTCCACTTTTCTGTACTCTTAAATTACTGGTTGATATGCAGATACAGATCACTGGGGAAGAGGACTAGAAACACTGCAAGCGGATTAAAATATAGTGGATTGGAATCTTCAATCAGGTATTCCTTATGCCTCTATTTTTTTCAAGTTTCGATGCTGCTAAAACTGCAACAATTACTGGTAGCGTAAGCAACCATTTTGGGGGCTTTATTTTGTTTGTCAGATAACAAGCTTTTTTCCCAATCCGATTTCCTGGGACATGTATCTGTGTAAAAATTAATGAAAATATCTATAATGTAATTATTTACATTTATGAATTAACTCTAAATGTCTGTTTCTGGAAAAGCTGGTATATATATATTTCTTTTGGTCACAATTTAAAACACACACACACACACACACACACACACACACACACACACATATATATGTGTGTGTGTGTGTGTGTGTGTGTTTTAAATTGTGACCAAAAGAAAGAAAAGATGGAAAGTTTTTATAGACATAATGCATAGTGCTCCCAGAAGAGAAAACCAAAAGAGAAGAACATGCTGCTAAAATTATACATGAACTTCTATTTAATTAGATATTGCAGAAAGAGAATTTTTTTAGGTAGGCATCCTATAAAAAAGTAATTTCAATCATAATGACAAGTACTAATATATCTTCCTTTTATAATAGGGTTGAAAAGGATAGCATTTGCCCTATGTGGATTTTGTGGTTTAAATTTGCTACAGTTGTATTCCTTAAATAGACAAAATAGTTTAGAGTGAAATTATATACAAGGTGCAGTTTTTAAAATTTGTATTCTAGTTTTCAAGTCATTAAAAAAATTAATTCTTCACAGAGATGACAAAGTGCTGAAAATAATTTATTATTTAGGTATTTTAGGTATCTGCAATAATGATTTTCTAAGCTTATTTTTACAGCTAACCTTTAGTAGGTTTGACATTATTTTGAAGCTAGTAAGAATACTTATTTTTGATTTACATATAATTTTAGCTCTGTATTTGAAAATAAAACCCATTCACATTCAGCAGCCCAAAATATTCAGAACTACAGAATAATACTACAATATCATATATAACTCATATGATATTCACCAAGAATAGGTCTAACATTTAAACTTAGAAAATGGGTGAACTTGCTATGTAAATATAGTGATACATCAATTCACGATTGTATAATTTATTGAACCCTTTAACTTTTGAAAAATACAATTAAAAGTATTTATAATAAAGCTGGATGTCATTTTATTGTAAAACCCATGATAACCTTGAACAGACTACAATCTCTTTGGCAAACCTATTATAGAAGGTGATTGTGAAGTTAGAACACAATATTATTGTATTAAAAAAGAATAGTATAATACATGAATATTAGCAAGCTAATTTGATGCTATTTAGATTGTGAAATTAACATTCTTTTAACAATAAGGATATGATGCATGTTATTTATTAATATTATTTTATATTTATTAATTATGAATTAACAATTTGAATAGCATTTTAAAGTGTAAATATTATCCGAAGGGAAAAAACACAATTAATCAAGATTAGGTAGTTTGGGAGAGCCTGAAGTAAATAGTAACCTTTTATTTATTGTTGATGTTAATTTATTGTCTTAAGGATCACTAGCTTGAACTCATTTGCTTGATTGTCTGACAGTATAACCCTACCAATCACCCAAAAATCCATAAATAATGTTACAGTAACCAATTACATTAAGTGACCTTTTCTATCTTAAATTAATCCCACAGCTACATGACTAATTAGAAAAGCAGAACAGAAGAACGCCATATTATCCTTACTGCAGTTATAGCTAAGATGCCAATCATTCAATTACTAACAGTGCAAAATTAATACCACGTTTATTCAGATGCAAGTTCTATTGCTGCAGGTGAATGGGGAATGAAAAATTTTCTTTATCACTGGTATTTAGAATGGTAAACTGTTCTGAGTCATGTTAGATAGCCACATTGTATTTGCATATTTAGAAATATCCAAGATAGTTTCTAGCTGTGCAAGCTAGAAACCCCTACATTTGGAGCATTTGCTGTAAACTTTAGATTTTGTTTTCTTTGGATTAGAATAATCAGTTTAAGAAATTTATTTTATTAATTTAGTAAATCATTTAATTACATTATCAGATTTGAAACAATTTTGAAGTAACGTGAAAAAGTTATTTTAAAATATATATTCTAAATTGTTCTACACCAAGATACACCTAAAGGCAAAATATAAGTAAATCCGATAATTGATTAAACATTTACAAAAAAAACTGCAACTTTTTGAAATAGATAATTTAATTAAGTATTTATTCTATTTGATCATATTTTAAAGTTAAGGATTTAATATACTTGATACACATTTTTGCCTATAGCTCAAAAGTCAATAATAGTGCTTATTAATTTATCTGTAATATAGCATAATAAATCTAATCTACTCAAACCTCTGATACCATATTTGCATTGGTTGAATCTGACTTAATTATACTATAAGCTTCCCAAGCGTGTTTTTTCAACAAACAACTGGACTTTCTGGTTTTTCTTTGAAGATGTTTTGCTTCTTACCCAAGAAGTTACTTCAGTTCTTCTTCAGCATTTATAAGAAATATTACATATGAGGAATAAGCAGCTTGAGCCTTATTCCTGAAGAGTACCAGAGACAGTGGCGGAAAATAACAAGTTTTGTAAACTCTAATTGACAGTTCTTTTTGTATAAATGAATTAGGATGGATGTTTGGCATCAAAGTTGGTAAGAATAAGACACTATTTTTGATAATGAAATTAATTTTGTTTGCTGTTGATCCTGTCAAAGTAAGTAGCAAATATTTACAATATAAAATTGTAATTAAAAAAATATATTCTGTACAGGGATTATTATGAAACACCTGCATGATAGAACTTACGTGATTTGAGACATTAATGGAACATTTCCATCAACCAACCTTCCCTCTCTCCCAAGCCTCTTCAATAATATGAAATGCTTGTTTGAACAGCTGTTGCACTCAAAGTTTACAAACCTGAGTTAATAGCTCTGAAGACAACAGACATATTGACTAACACTGGATAAAAAAAGCAACTGGCCATGATTTCTCATAACTTTTTTTATGGGTTAGACACATGAAATGCTTTGAATTTTATTCAGACAAAAATTGAAAAGTCTATTTGAAGATTATCCAGCTAATAAAACATTTATAACAGGGATTATTCTATTGTGTCATTTTGTTCTGAGAACAAAATAGAAAATACCGTATTTCTTTTTTGTGCATATGTCTAGTGATTGCTATCTTCATTTTGGCAAAAGATCCTCTACTAAACTTAGCATATATCCATAGGATGAAAATTAGTTACGTGGGAGTCAGTGCATGCAATAGAACTTTCTCAATTCTCTACCTCCCATATTTCTTAGCAATCCTCCAGTGTTTTCTAGAGCATTCCTTGGCAAACCAATTTTGAGGGCTTGCAAAGGATTATACGGGTATGGAAGAATAATTTTCTCCTCATCCCTGTATTGTAACTAGATTAATCAGGGACAGGATTGGATTTCAGATCCCTTTGATATCAGGAGAATAAAGCAATTAACTGTTTCCCTCAATTCTCCTTCTTAACAGGCACTTTTTGTTAGAATTAAGACCAGGCATGGATAAAAGCTTGTACTCTTTGAGAAACTCAACTATGCATTTAGGAACTGCATAACAGCAGAAACTTAAACAATGTAATAATTCTAGAGAAGCGGTTTTACCATAGACAAAAAATAAGCATATGCATAGAACAACTACACGAGACATATTTATTGTCTACCTCAGGCTTTAAATCTTAAGCTCTTTTCTCCTGAGTACATGAGCTTTGGGCTTTTCCCTGCCGGTGCAATTGCTCTATGTTTATGTAATGGTTTTATCTGGCTGCATCTCTAACTTCTAATTTCCTTGTCCTACCGGGCTTGCTGCAGATTATGTGGCCAACGAAGTGGTTTGGGTTTTTATTAAAAAGAAATTGTTGAATGGGGGTATGGTTATGTACATCACTTGCTGCTTCCTATTAGCTTTCAGAATATTAAATATTTGCTGGGAATCTAAAATACATTTCATTTCATTTCCCCCCCTCTTCTGATCTAGATAAGGTGGTAATCGTGCAGATGTGTGTGTTGAACAAGGGAATACTTAAGGATCCGGTGAATCAGTGGAAAACTGAATGCGTTTACAGTGTAGCTGAAAGCTGTAGACAAAAGGCAGCATGATTAATTTGTGTAAATATGGGAAATAGTTCAATAAATATGGAACCTAGTCTTTTAGGTAGTAGTATGAAAGGAAGAAATCTGGTAGAAAGCCAGCATATGGCAGTAATGAGAGGAATTTCTTGACAATGACAGAATAGTACTTATATGAGACCCTGATATGGTACAACTGATTCTTGAAGAGACATTTTATATATTCTCTGGGTCAGATCATGGATTCTTTTGGGAGTATAACAGGCAAATCTTGCTCTCAAGTTTTAGATGAAGAATAGCTATACATTTATATCTTCTAGAAACAAAGTTTTGCATATGTAGTGGGGTGCAGAAATGGCTTTGAAGAAAATATGCAGCAACTATTAATAAAACATAGATTTAGCCCTGGAAAGCAGTAAAGTGTGAGAAAGAAACTTAAATTGCCTTGCCTTGATTTTCTTTGTTATAAGAGGGAGGGAAAGAAAAGTCTGTCAAACTTTCAAAAGTCTGTTACTGTAGCCTATATCAATAAAGTAGAATTCTAGTATTTCTTATGGTGTCTGTTTCCTGATTTGGTCTATCTTAAAGGGTTGACCTTATTTAGGAACCAGATAACAACGTCAAGGACACAGCACGCCTACTGTTTTATTGTAGAAAAAAAAATTCTGTATCTGCAGAAGACAGAAATCAAGACTTCAACAGACAGTATTTCTCCGACCTACGTTTAAAATCTTAAGCTTTTTTCTTTTTTCTTTCCCTCCTCCCCCAACCTTGTTGACCCTCAGTGGACTTTTATTTTAATAATACTATTATTTTCCCAGGCTTGATACCGGAATGTATCCACTCCACATTTATGCTGATCTGATCTAACCAGTTTTAAACCTGAGTTTATGGTTTCCCCCTTACCACAGGAAATTAGTACATTTCCTTGCCTTTCTTCTAAAGTAAACACAATTTGATACCATTTGGTCTCCTCCTGAGTACAAACTTTAATTTTGAAATAGGACTGTATTCATTTCCATGATATAAGAGCAGGAAATATAATAATGAACAAGACTTTCAAAGTTCATGTTCTTTATCTGTTGCTTTTCTTTAGCTACATACTGATTTGTGTGTATTTACCTCATAGTTGTGTGCTTGGAATGGTTCAATATTTAATTAAATCACTCTAAAAACTAAAAGTTCAATTCATTATTAAACTACTGTTCTTTTCCATAGCTTTTTAAATTGCACCCATTATTTCTCCAAAGAAAATACAACGGATAAACAAATACATCATTTACACTGAAATCATTCTTGAATTTCTACTCCGTAATTTAGAGATAAATTACTTGGGTAAGCCAGAACAAGACAATTCCATGAAACTTTGATTCTCAATTCACTGCATAAATTAGTTCATACACAGGAATTATTTTTGTGTTCCCATAAATGTAAACACTGTAAGTGCCAGTTTATGACATGAAGACTTAAACACATGCAAATATTATGATAAAAACATGCCATTAAATAATGAAATATGTTATAGTTAAAAATCTATGAACTATTTTTTCTCATTTAAAATTGGTTGAAAAGTTGTAAACATTATTTAGTGTTCTTACAAGAACATTACTTACAATTTCTTACATAAAGTTCAGATTTTCATAGATGTATATATATCTAATATCTAAGAACCAAAAATCGTTTATTTGTTCAATTTCTATTTCTCTGTTCAACCAAATGCACAGAATATTTTACAGCTGTAAAAATACTCTGAAGTTCAAGATAGCATTTCTTCCTTTTTTAACAAATTGCAACAACAATCTATTGAGATATTTTGAGAAAACCAAGCTTATATGTTCAAGGTAAACTTGAACCTGGGCTTTCTGGTCCTTTTCCACTTTTCCACTATTTCATCATATCATATAAACAATCCTTGTGAATTTAAATCTCAAGGGAACATTTGTAAACAAAATCCTGTAAATGTTTTGAAAAATTCCAAGATGCAGTCTTTTGTGTTATCTTATTTATTAAAATGGTAATCACTTTTGTAAGCCTTGCCTACCTTGGTTTCTTTAAAACATACTGAACTTCAGCAAGATAATTATTATTTCACATGGCAATGATTATGGAATTTGAAATCCAAACTATAAAAAGACACTGCATCGGAAAAGGCTGCCTAATGATATATGATCCAACTGCATTCTAGCAATACTGTAGTTGTTATGAACAAGATTAAAAATGTGGTGGGTGTACTATAAATGATTCTAAATTTTTCAGTAAGGACAAAAAAGTAGACAACTTTCCATTCCATCCCCAACTTGGGTTCTCATTCTAAATAGGATTGGAATTACTTTTGTAAATGTTTTAATTAAAAATATTGAGTCTTATTTTTAACAGTATATTTTAATAATTGTATTTTCTCTAATAGTGTTAAATGGGAAAAAAAAGACAATACTTAACACACAGTACGTGGCAAAGGAACATAAAAGGAAATGGATTTCATTGCAATGACATGTAAATGTTTTGTTCCAAGCAAAGTTGAAAAGTGTTTTGAGTTTCACAAGAGAACGGGAATTATTAGAATATACTATTCATGCACAGAAGGACAACATGGCAGAAAGCATGACTCTGATGATGCACAAGTAAGTTACTTACAGGTAATAAGTGTAGGAGTGATAGCTTCTTCTGCCATGATGGTGGAAGGATTTTAGGCAGTGTAGGAAAAGATGAAATGGAAGGAAAGAAAAGCCAAATATTAATGTATGAAAAAATCGAGATGAAGCTAGAACTGGAGAAACAAATGAAAAGATAGCAAGAATGCATCTCATACCATGCACCACATCTGGAAAAGACAGATGATATATTCACTCTTCACAACAGCTTTAGCAGTAAATTCATCACAGAGATTTTTTTAGTAGCCATCAGTAACAATCTTTTACATGCATATAAGACATAAATACAGAGACACACAGATAATTCATATTATAATATTTCTAGGAGAAATAACAGTAGACATTTTAAAAACATAATAATTAAGTCATTTGGAAAGAGAGAAAATATGTTTTTATTTTGCCAGCTCTTTCTAAATCTGCATTTTAAAAAAGATTATCTATTTCTTGAATTTTAGGCTTATTAGTTGTTTTTAATAAAGGTGATTATTAACATTTTAGCATGGCATCCATGTCTTATTTTGAAGTTCAGAAAACCATATTTTCCTTTTACTAAAGTCATTTCTTCTTTCGATATGCAACAACTAGCCTTTTCAGCAAAAGACTGAATTAGGGAGTAAATTTGAAAGTTCTTAAATTGAAAATTTTATGAGAGATAGAAACTGAGTTTGGAAAGGGACTGACAGAACCCATAAATCTGCCATTTATGGAATGTTATCAAGGATTAATGCCGCTATCATTTAAATCTCAAATTTAATTAATGTTTTTTATTGTATGATTTCTTGTTTTCTGATGCATCACATATACCAAATGTATGTTTGTTTGTTTCTGTACCCCATAAAAAAATACTTGATCTCCCCCTCTGCTCTTAATAAATGCTTGTTGCTTTATTTAAAGTACTTATCATTTCTGCAGTTCCTTGCCAAAGTTCCAATAAATAACATATTTTTTTCAAGCATAAGTTTTCTTCAGTGTGGCTATATGAGCAGTGATAACAGTTTATCAACACTGTGGTGCATGTGAATGGCTACAAATGGTCAGCCATTTTCATTACCCATAATTCCCTAGACATTACAGAAAATATTAAATGTTGAGTAGCTTGCAGGTATAGGCCAATACTAAAAAGCAGAAACATGTGATGGGGCAATCAGGGTCAATGGGAGGTGTCAGCCTTGGTAGGTCTGATGGAGCTATAACACTTATTCAACCTGTGAGGGCTTTTTTTAAAGACAACACAGCTCCATCTAGACCAAAACAGCTGATAAGTATAGAAACAAAAACGAGGCTATGCACAACTGATTCTTCAAAGAACAGCAGAAATGTTTCAGATAGAAATATTTCTAGAAACTAAGTAAGGTACAATCAATCATTTTAATTCGCTGCAAGGACAGGTAACAGAAATATACAAGAGTCAGTAAAATAATATACTGTGCTTATAATAAACAAGCACAGTTTTTTACTGACTTGTAAAATAAAACAAAACAATTCACAGTTCACCATAAATAGGCCTGACAAAGGATTACAGATAATGTTCTAGGCGTCCCATTGAAAATAAGGATTTTATCACTCATTTACTTTGCTTATAGAAATTTCCTGATTTTACATTCTTATTTTTCAGTATTGTTTATGCCCAAGAAGTTACTTCCTTAACCTTTTGTAGTTGTTAAATGCACAAATGTTAACATTCTATTTAAAGGGGAGGATGTAATATGCTTTTCAAAGTGAAAGTTGTTATTATATATTTATTATATTTTTGAACTGCATACAAAACAACTCCTTTGTCCATGCTGCTGTGTATGATAGAAATATTGAGAATCTACATTCTTGAAGATAATTACGTTTTTCTTTTCTTTTTAGATTTCCAAGACACAGCATTCTCAAACATTGATTATAGAAACAGGAATGTACAATTATTGGTGCTATTATACCATACAAATTATTTCAGCAATAAATATAATTAATTAGTGGGAAATTGTTAAGTGTTTGGATAAAGAATTATATTGAGATTTATTATTCTGCGTTGAAATGAGCGAGAAATCAGCTACTTTAATTTCAGGAAATGTCTTATACTACCACTTGCTATCAGAAAACTGAACGTTGACATACAATAAGTCCTCTACCCTTATTTTAAGGAATGATGAAATTTTTATAGAAGTGAATACTTTACAGATGTCAAACTACAGACTAAAACATATAGAAGAAAATACTGTTCCTCTTACTGCTACCTAACTACAGGTAGTCCTCAACTTACAACAGTTTGTTTAGTGACAATTCAAAGCTACAACGGCAGTGAAAAAAGTGACTTATGACCGTTTTTCACACTTACGACCATTGCAGCATGTCTATGGTCATGTGATAAAAATTAATACAGTTGGCAACTAACTCATATTTATGACGGTTGCAATCAAATGATCACCTTTTGCAACCTTTTGTCAAGCAAGGTAATGGGGAAGTCAGATTCACTTAAGAACCATGTTACTAACTTAGCAACTGTAGTGATTCACTTAACAACTGTGGCAAGAAAGGTTATGAAATGGGGAAAACTCACTTAACAACTGTCTCACTTACCCAGATAAATTTTGGGCTCAATTGTAGTCATAAGTTGAAGACTACCTCTACTTAATTTTAGCAAGGCTTACATCATGCTGCAGGCAAGAGAATCCTATGCCTCTCTAAAATATTCTAACTTTGAAATGTTCTACAAACTTGTAGGGAGAAAACGGTCCCATTGTTAAATTAAAAATAATTGCAGGCTGCAAAGGAATACCTGGCATGCCAATCAACTGTGTGGCGGCTAAGAAGCAGCAGAAGCAGCACTGGAGATGATAGTGGTGGTAAGGCTTGGCGATGTAGGAAGTGATGGGCAGTGGGCCCTTTGAGAAAAGATCAGCAAAATGTTGAAAAATGTTGGTGGGCAACACAAGTCTGCTTGGTGAGCCAAATGTTGTGCAGGCCTGCTCTATGGACTCCAAAGTAGTAGAATAAAAACAATATTTTCATCTTTTTCTATTTTTCCTACTTTGTTTTCTGTTACTGTTGTTTGAAAATATTCTTTTATTGCTTTCTGATCTGAAAACAGAGACTTAAGTATCATTTGTATAAACCCTTTTCCTGCCCCTTACTGATTTGCAATAATGATCCAATTTGGGCTTTAGATAGAGGCAGCTGGTGAAATGGCATTATGCCATATTAACAAGCTTCAGATACAAATTTGAATTGTTCTTCCTATCAAAAGATTGATGAAATAAGGAGTTGGGTTTGCATAACCCACACAAATCTACTAAAACCGAAAGTTTTCTGTAGTATTTGCTGGTTTGAAATGTCAGTTTAGCTATGCCTTGCTATGCATCATGGGGATATTTTCCTTTTTTAAAAAGTCAAATTCCACTGTTCATGTCAGATGAACTGTTTTAAGGCAGATGGCATCTAATCTGGTGGAGCACAGACATTTTCTAAAGAAATTGGATATTTCTAAGATGTTATAAACTACATGGAAATAAATAATTTGTTTATGTACAATGAAGAAAAACAGCAATGTTTTACAGTGCTAACCTAATATAACCTTAACATATCCTCTCCAAATTATTTATCTTAGTTCTACTTCAGAGGTTCCCAATTTTTCTGATTCAGTGGACCAGCCAAGGCAGCAATGGTGGTGGGGAGGGGATAGTTTCTTGTGTGTGCCTACCGCATGCGCAAATGGAGCATTGTACAACCCCCTGCTGCTTACCCCACTGGTCACGGACTGGAACCAGTCTGTGGACCGAGGGTTGGGATCTGTGTTATACTTAATGGCTCATCTTATAAAAAGATACAGAGTTCATATTTACAGATTACAAGTGTGACTATATTATTTACTTAAAGAATGGTATGGCCTGTTTCCAACAAAGTATTAATCACAAGTTGTGGAGATTCACCTATAGGAGTCTTTGGTTCTAACATTATCAGTACCTCACATATGAAGAAAAAAAATAAACATCAAATTAACACCAATTAAAACATAATAAAATGTGATTTATGGTAAATTGGCAAAACCTAACTATTCATAAAACTTAATGGGATGAGAACTCACTGACTGATGAAGAAAGAGAGCTTGAAATGATCATAGACAGTTCAATGGAAGTTTCAACACAGTGTGAATCTGTTATAAAAAAAGGCCAACATGATAATAAGGATAACAAGGAACAGTATCAAAAATAGAGCTGCTAATATTTATCAACATTTAAATCAATATTTATGAATACATAAATCAAAATACTGTATGATCAGAAACTGGAACAGCTTCCTATGAAGAAAAGTTGTGACATTTGAGATTTTTGTCTAGAAAGGTGGCAAATAAGAGAGACTGAGGTGTGCAAAATTATGCATGGTAGAAAAAAGTCAACAAGCTGAAGCTATTTTCCATTTCCCAAACTACTAGAACCAGAGGCCACCCAATGAAACTGAATTCTCAAAGAATCAGGACAGGCTAAAAAAAAATTGTTCTAGCTTGTTGTAGCTTCTACATAAATCAATGGGAAAAATAAAACATGACTTTATAATTAAGGGAACATGTGTTCACGTTTGTATTTTATCTCATACCAGAAAAATTCACTCATTTATCTAGAAGAATAAATCGTCAGATGACATAAGAAAAGCCTGTTCCTCAGGTTCTTTTCATACTATGGTAGCTCTAGATAACTGGAAGAAAAAGTTCTACTGAAAGCAGCTTTTATGTGGTGCTTTTATCTGATGTTGCTATATTACACAGGACAGCCATACATCCCAGTGGCTCTTACTATACTAAAATAATGTCGTAAGTAGTTTTTCCGACTATTAAAAGTAGACAATAGCTTCATGGCTGTTGACAAAGATAAGCTTTATAATAAACTTAAGCCTAGTGAGACTTGGCTGATTTTCTACTTAATATTGCTGTTTTTGTGTAATTTTTAAGCAGCTAAGAAACACGAATGTCGGCAACAAAAGGAATTTAGTAAATAGATGCTAGCTTACTGTGTACAGAAGTTGGTAAGATGATTTTTATTTATTTGTTAAATTCTATGCCATCCATCTCACTGATGCAACAACTCTGGGTGGTTTCCAATATATTAAAAAGTTTAAAAGTGCTAAAAACAATAAAAATTAAAATATTAACAACAAAGATGATCTGCAGCTTGGGGGTGAAACACCTCTCTACCCCATTGGCCATACCCAATGTAGCAGGCCCCCTTCTTTGGCCAATGGGATATGAAGTGAGTCCTTTCTGCTGGAATGAGTTGGACAGGTTAGTCCCATCAGGTTAAGGGGGGGATCCCCAGATACATTGAACCCATGCCATAAAGGGTTACCCCATAAGCCCATACATCATCCCAAGGTGCTGGAGAATTTTACCCAGTGGTTTCATGTTCAACTTCAAAGTTCTAATTCTGTTATCAATTCTGTTGTTCAGTGTGGGTCAGCTCTGCTACTATCAACAATCTAGTAATAGAATCCTTTTATACTTTAAAGTTTATGTCTTTTCATTGTTTTGATTAAGCGTCAGGTACTAATATCTCACATTCATCTATGATATGAAAAAGGAAGCTAAACAATCATAGAAATATTGCTTCACTAGCTGTTATTTTATGCTATGGTTCCATCTTGTTTTAAACTATTAAGATAGATCAAATAGAGTTTGATGTCCAATAAATATATTCATAATTCAACTGTGACCCAAATACTTGCTAGCATTATTATAGAATTATCATATATTTTTAAAACAATATGTGTAATTATGATGATATATCAGCCAGAAAACCTACAGAAATAAAATAAAATAATAATAATAATCCCGCCTATCAATACTACTCACATGGTATTTTCAATACATAAAGGTAAAAATGACATAACAAAGAATAGGATCAGAAATGAAAAATAAAAAAATATGTAAAAAAACTACCTATACTAGTTGTATTATATAAAGGAATGAAAAGGCAGGGGAATACCTAGTATTTGCTAAGAATCAGGTCTAAATGAGAATCAATAATATAGCCAATAGATTTTCAGCTTCCTTTCTTATGTGAACCATACTTACATACTTCAGTTCTGTAACTTAAATATTTCCTGTGGAATTCTGGTTTGTATTTCATAAAAGTATGTATGTGCTGTCATTTAGAAGAACCTTAATCAACTTTATTATTTCTTTAGGCTGACCAATTAGTTCAACATAGTTTCTGGAAAAGGATAAATTATTACTCTGGATAAGCTCTGTTGTATCAAAATAAACATAATCAAAAATTCTTGGTCTAAATATGTAATTTAGATTTTTCCTTCTTAGAGCATTGTCTTTTTTAGTCTAGAATGCTATTTCATAATGGTTATGTTTATTTCTTCAAAGGAATCAAACTATGTCAAAACATTTCTATTTATTTTTATGAATGAAGATGCAAAACTCACCCAAGATCCCAACATAATACCTGAGGTTTTCTCACAGATGTTAACCTACTTATGTCATTAATTTATTTTCAATTTCTTTATAAAACCCCCACTGTTACCTGATCTAATATACATCTACATAAGGGGTGTCAAACTGGCGGGCAGCGGCCTGGATGTGTCACGCACAGGCCACGCCCACCCAGCTTCATGAAGGGATAAAATGTCATGATACATCACGTGACGGCAACATGACATTGCGAGTTTGACACCGGTGATCTACATGAAAGCTTGCTAAACTGACAGATCATGGTTTGAACTCTCCAAAGTCTACACTTTGTTTAAATAATATGTATTTAGGAACATTCTAAAGACAACCACTGACATCTTTTTCAATGTACAAATCCCATCAATCAAATGTTTTACTAATTAATACATCTAAATATAATCGCCTAATAAAAATGATACAATGTATTTCACAGATTTCATGATATTTGGCAACATTTTTTTTCTTTCTAAATTTGAGATGTTTCTATATTGTTTAATGCTTCATATGTAGGTGACAAGTCCAGTTATTTAATATTTTTCCTTTTTTCTATTTTGCTTGTTTCTTTTTATTAATTATGTTCTTATATCTTATTTTTTTGTATAATTGTTTTGGAATTTTTAATAAGTTTTTTTTGTATCTTTTGTGTTTAAAAAAAAAACTTGTAATAATAAATAAAACCTAAGCATACTCTAAATTACTATAAAGATACTGCTTTCAAAGTTTACCTAATGAAGTATACAACATTCATTTTTTACGTTGCCTTAAATAATGTCTTTTTAAATAGTGCCTTTAAACTATGTCTTTACTTTACTTCTTGATATTATTCAAAAGTACCAAAGTCTGATATTTCCACAATGCTAATCATATCAATTAGTTATCAAGAGTAGACGGGTTGGTTTTTTTTGCTGTCCTTACAATACTTGGTAAATCTACCCCAAGTTATCTGTAGAATTAATATTATACAATCTTATTTCT
>JANHFT010004412.1:109467-133170 GCA_032467955.1 Pseudoxenodon macrops | reverse complement strand
AACCAGTAGGAACCCACCTCTGCTCCCAAAGAAACAAACCAGAGGTGGGTTCCTACCGGTTCTATCCAGTTCTATAGAACCGGTAGTAACTTGGCGATGACATCATGGAACTGGTCCCTTCGGTGTCTCCGTGGGCGCCGCCATCTTGGATTTTGCTTCTGTGCATGCACATAAGCTAGTTTTTACTTCTGCACATGCGCAGAAGCTAGTTTCCAATTGCTGTGTGTGCGCGCGCTTCACACACGCACACACAGTGCAACCCTGAGCGAACCAGCAGCAACAATATCTGGAACCCACCCCTGAAACAAATAGGTTTTCTTTCCACAGCAGCCCGTTATTTCTCAGATCACTCTAATTTCCTGGAAGGTTTGCTTTTCTGCCTTGGCTTGCTTACTCCGTGCTAATCTTCTTGGTTTCCCATTTACTTTAACAAGAGCTGGCTTATGTGGAACAAAGGCCCTGATTTTTCTCCACTCCCTTGGTCGCTTCTCTGATTTCGATTCCTTTGGGACAGCTATCAAAGCTGTGCTTCTCCTTGCTTACATTCGCTAACACTGGCAGGGAGGAATAAGGCAGGATAAGTCCTCTGCTTTTCCTTGTCTCCCCAGCAGGTAAAAAATACAGTGCAGAATCAAGATCAGCAGGCCTGCCCTTGCTCTGCCCAGCATCGGACAACAAATTGGGTAGAGATGAGCTGAAAGCCCAAGTTGTGCTGCTATGATCATTTTATGGCCTGTTCCTTGCTTTTTTTTCCCCCTTTACAACAGAAGCCTTTTATATGTACATTATACTTATATAAGGCTACCTGTATAAAGCGTCTGTGGGCTTCAGAATGCTGAAGAGACAAAATGAATCTATTTCTCTGAAAAGAACTTCACTAAATAGGATTTCTCTGAGAGGTCAAGATCTTGTTTCTTCAATAGCTTCAGCCTTGCTTTGGGCTGGGCCCTGCTATTGTGCTAAAGCCTTGATCTATTTAATTAAAGGAATTACATTTGGCTCAGGTTTATACACTTAGTAAGATAAAGCCAAGCTGTCTTATTATGTCTCCACTTTGCCTTTGTCTCTTTTCACCTCAAAGCCTTTGCTTTGGCCTTGCTTGTTGGATCTGGCTTTTCCTTTAAGCCACGGATAGCCACAGAAAGCAATCTAAAAAGTGTAGAGGATGGCCTTGAGGGACGGAATGAAGATCCAAGGCAATGATCAGATAAAAGTTGTCCACACCAAGGAAGTAGTCTGCAAAAAATGCTTCAGATAACAGCAGCACCCCAATTCATACAGAGATAAAAGAGGAAAGCATATTCAGACTTGAAATATCTGGTTACTGTAGCTCTTGTAATAAAAATTGCTTTAGGCCACATAGTGTTTGTTTCTTAGCCTGGTTTACTTTATAGGGTTGACAAGAACCAACAGTAAGGATATGAAAACAGGCCTCCTTCAAGCATCTGAAAACCAGAGCACTTGCTTTTAAATTATTAGGAAGAACTTGCATTAAAAGGCATATGGATCACATATTTAATGTGCAAAAATCCATAGAGGACCTGCATAGGTATCAGCATGTATGCTGATTCCCCAAACTACTCACTCCCATGGCTGTGCACTGAACTGAAACTTTATTCTTAGTATGAACATAACATAGTTCTGTATACACAGTGGCTCCCTTTTCGTTCCTGATGCTCCCCAAATTAATCAACTTTATTTAAACATTTGATTAGAGCAACAGGACTCTAATCCATGACCCCTAACTCTTCGTTTTACAGCCTCTGTGTGCATTTTGACCATGAATGCTGAAAACTGCAAGATTAAGTTCTTGCAACTTTGAGGCAGAAAAAAGATTACATATTCCAATTAATTTGGGGATGGGGGAGAGACGCTGTATCTTGTTTCTGCATCCCAATTTTAATTGCAGACTCCTAAATGCATTCAGATCTGATACTCCAACTTAAGAAAAAGGAAGTTTTTCTGCTGGGTAAAGAGTTTTCAGCCCCAGAAAATTGACAAAGACTACACAGCAACTGAAATCCTATAAAACAAGTTAATTAATTGTGAATTTCTCCAAGAATGAATTCAGTGACCTCACTAAAGGAACCAAGCAAAGAAGTTGTTGGTTGTCAAGGATACAACATAGATATTTTGGGCACTGAAAATAATTGCAGAAAACTTTTTTTTTCAACAAAGAAAAAAAAACAGTTCAATAAAAGTTCATTTCAGCAATAGATTTTAATTACGGAAAATATGCCCCCTTCCCATAAATCCCTCCCTTAACACTCCTTGTTCAGTTATACCATCATGTCAAACATAATCTGTGCTGAACTAACTGTTGCTTCTTCAGTGATCCAAATCAAATACCTTCTTCTGAAAAATAAACTACACTAATTAGTTATTTGTCATCAGACCTTCCTAGCCATATTTTCCAAAAGAGAACCACCTTGTAAAATTTGTCTGCTAAAATGTCTATTACTTCAGCGCTGTAACCCAAAACAGGCCTTTCAAATTCATCACAACTCTTCTTCATTCCTTGTATTTCTTGCAAGGCCTATAAATTGTCCAGGATTTAATTCTGATTGTGAACACTTGCCTTGATCCTTGGTTTTTCATGCATAGCAATATTTCCTGCATCCCCAAAAGCAAATTGACTGTGGAGACCTGTACTGTCTGAGTTTGATTTACTTGCATTAGTTTCATGTAATTACTGTACCCCACACTCATTAGCACTGAGGATGTTAGCTAGTCGGCAATAAAATGTCTGCAAGCAAACAACCAAGCTCAAAGAGAGCACCAAGAACTCCACAATTTAACCCCGAGCTATTTATATTCTGTTATGTTGGATTTTCTTGACTATGCCAACAGGCCAATCACTTTTTCAAATAGAAGAGTTATTTTACATTTTATCAAACTAAACTGTAAAATAAAAACAATATATCTTTTTTGTCCTTTTTTTGGCAATTGGTTTGTTTGTTTGTTTATATGCCACCTTTCTCATCATTAAGATGAGAAACTTACAAACAGTAGAAACATTTTTTTAAATTAAAACTATATAAAATGCTAAAATGAAGGTGAGCATGAGAATGAGATCTTCTTACCCCTTTATGCACCGCCAGTAATGAGTGTCCCCTCAGACCCCCAAGCCAACCAGTAAAACAAAGTTTTAATATCCCCTAGAAGGCCAAAAGGATGGTAGTGGTAGAGTGTGCCCCAGAGCCAGGACCAAAGTGGACAAGGCTCTTTTCCTTGACCCTACCTGCCAGAATGTCTTAACAGATAAGGAACAAATTGGGGTGAGATGGTATAAGAAGATCTCCCAACTTGAGCAGGGTACAAGCTGCTATAACTGATAGTTTGTTATGCATGAAGGATTGCCTAGCCCAACAGAACCGTACTCCGCTTAATAGCAAATCATAGTTTCCCACTTTGCTTAACATTTATTTGATATGATGGACAAACCACAGGTTATTGGCTTTGATATAATGACCTATTGCATATCAGCAAGAATATTGTTCACTTCATGACATAAACAGAGAATATGCAAGCCTAAACCTCTATTGGAATGTACATTTACCTTTTCAAACTCCAGTATCAAATACAGTATCACAATAGTTTTTTTTTTAAGCAAAGTTCCAGTATCTCCAAAATTAAGGAAGGTTGTTTTTCCCAGAGACTTTCAGCTTGAAGGACAAAACTTATGATCCTAATCTTAAAATATCTGTATTCTATAGCACATTATGACAAATCTCTGTTACTTCCCTAGTTTTTGGAAACTTTGATCCATCAATTTGAAATGCAAATATGCTTCAATTCCATAGTGTGGGTACAACTAATTCTGTTTCACTGTAATAGGATAGTTAAATTCCCCAAACTCCTAGAATGGCTAATCTTCTTTTGAGCATGACTCCTTAAGATTTGGAGTAGCATTCAATGGAAGCTTCTGTTCAAGAAAGGTCAGGTTGCTAATAGTTCAACATTCAAACATAGAAAAGATAAATATTCATGGAATTCTGTATGAAGTGTGTCAATAGGGAAAAAGATAGTCAGAAAAACCGTAAGGAAAAGTGGGCTGCTCTGATCACAAAAGTATTCAAAATTAGAGGTAGCTACTTGCCCTAGAAAAGTTTTCCATTTATTATTTATTTAAAAATCTGTAGCAGTTACAAGGGTATTTAAGGGTGTTTAAGTCAACATTTATAGTTGAATTATGAGGGATATGAGTTCTGTTGAATTATAATAAATTATGCATAATTTATATATCAACAGAAGAACTTTCCACCCGATTTCATCCTAAGGATTATGGTAGTTGGACATCAATGTTGTAAACTTTAATAATTTTTTTTAAAGTATATCTGAACTTATTGTTAGAAAATGTGCCATACTTATATGATAAATGGGAGAATATCATTTACGGCATTCATAAATTATTAAACATTTCAAAAGCATACGAATATATGCATGTTCTCATATCCATGTCCTGTTAAAACTCTCATTGCCATGACCTTTAACTGGGCAAAATTGTGCATCAAAGGGTAATAACTTCTGAACCCAGGTACCTCAAATGAGCTAAGTTACAGAATGTGTCCAAAATCCATTGTTCCTGTGGTAATAAAATGTGGGAAAGTTATGGATGCTTCCATGGACTGGTTGCTGCTACACTGCTGGATTACTGCTGCAGCCACAAGATTCATTTTCAATGTTCTGTGACTTTCCAAGCCAGACTCTTAATCCCTCAATCCAGAGGTGGGTTCCTACCAGTTCTATCCGGTCCTATCCGGTCCTATAGAACCGGTAGTAACTCTGCGGTGATGTCATGGAGCCAGTTCCATTGGTGTCTCCGTGGGCGCCACCATTTTGGATTTTGATTCTGCGCATGCGCAGAAGCTAGTTTTTTATTGCTGCATGTGCACATGCGTTTCACGCATGCACACGCAGCACGATCCTGAGCGAACCGGCAGCAAAAATATTCACAACTCACCCCTGGCTCACTCCTTCTGTCACCAGCAGCAGCTACTTAGCTGCATACTGAAAAAAGAAGGAAGGAAGGAAGGAAGGATTTGTGGGTTTCCCTGCCAGCTTCCCTCAAGGAAACTCAATAGGGAAGCAGTCAGGAAGTTGGAAGTCATTCATGTTCCCACTGTTTTTTGCCTATATATTCATGTTACCATATTGTTTTACAAGATCTACATTTGTGGACAAATTTTAAATGGAAATATATATATTGTATCATAATATAGCTATTTTTTAAAATGTTTAGTTATACAGGTAGTCCTCAAGGCACAACAGACCATTTAATGATGTTTGATGTTACACCCCCCCCCCCAAAGCTACATATGAACCTATTTCAAAGTTACAATGCCCTCGTGGTCATTTGCCCCTATGGCCAATCGTAGAGATACTGCACACACCCATCCACCTATTTCTCTCCCATCTTGCCCCACTGGGTCCCCATAGGGTTTGCAAGCCCAATGGCATCCACATATTCCTCTCCACTCCCACTCACTTAGCTTTCAAAGATATCAAGAGCTTAGAAAGTCAGAATAGGAAAGGCTGCTCCATTGCCGGGCCATTGCTGGACTACATGGCACAATAGCACTTAGACTTATATACCGCTTTACAGTGCTTTATAGTTCTCTCTAAGTGGTTTACTGAGTCAGCCTATTGCCCCCAACAATTTGAGTTCTCATTTTACCCACCTCAGCCGAAGTAGCCTGCAATACTGCACTCTAACCACTGGGCCACAGTGCCTCACCCTGCCATTTTTTTTCTTTCTCACTATGCTTTGCTCCCCCAAGGCCCACAGCACTAGCATAAAGGTAGTTTTCCTTACTGGGTGAGCCGAGAATAAATTCTGTCATTTTTGCCTTCCTCGCAATATTTTTTTACTCCCAGCACTAGTGTAAAGCAGCATAAAGGATTGTGAGGCAGGATTTCTTCTATTCAGTTGTACCATGTGGCCCAGCAACAGAGTGGACATCCCTATCCCAATTTCCTGACCTCTGGATATATTTCAATGTTAAGTGTACAATTGTGTGGGATGGGGTAGGGAGGAGGCCCATAGAGCTGTGGGGAATGCAATTGCCAGAGACAGGAAGCAGAACAAGGAATACCTCAGACAGTGGGAAGAGGCTTTGGGAGGCCCAATGCAGGTGGGTCAGTACCTCCACCAGGCCTCCTATGTTCTCTCCACCCCTGAGTCAACCCATGCTCTAATTAATTACTTGTGTATTTGTTTAACAAATGCATTGGATAGAGCAGGATGGCGAAGTTGTTAATAACACAGTTATTTAATGTAGACATCAACTATAGACAGTAATGTGCAGACTCCGTTACTGTTGTAAGTTAAGGACTATCTGTACATTTTTCAAAAATGAAGTACAGAAATTCCTTCAGAAAGAGTTGCACTGTTCCATTTTCAATCTGAGTACTTAATGACATTCTTGTGCATTCCTGAAGGAGATTGGTTTATACTGTTTACTGACCTACAAAATGGAAGTTATCAAAATGTGCAAAGTTTACCAAGATCAAGTCAAAATATAACTGTAATCTTTATTTGGGCATTTATGTAAAAAAGAATTAATGAGATCGCAATTATGAGATTAGATTTAGAATAGAAAGGCAAATTTAAAATGTTGTGACTGGTTGCCAGCATTATGAACTCTTAAGAAATATATGGGCATATTATTAACTCCAAAAGAAGTAGGATTTAATTATTCATACTAATTTCCAGTAGGTGCTGACCAACATTATATTCAGTTGTAAATTAAAGTATTTCAAATACTTTTAAGCCTGCATTTAGATTTTGTTCAGGAGCTTGTTCATATCGAATGGCAAATCATTCTGCAGACATGTCCTTCTCATCTTTCATAATACTAACCCAGGATTATAAGGATAAGCAGAACAGGATTAAAAGAAATGTAGAACTAATTACACTTACACTTAAGTGGACTTAACTAACCAGATGTCTGAGTTGGAAGGTCTTAGAAAGCTAGTCATGAAATAAATAAAAGTAATTTGTTATATGGCAATGGTGCCTGTTGTTGAAGAAAAAGAAATCCCATCAGGTTATTGAGAAAAAATACTTTTTCTAAAGTAAATTTCTAGATTGTGATCATTTAGTAAAGCCTATGTACTGTGCAAGATCTCTCTTTCAAGCAAGGAAACATTTGTGGGGTTTTTTTTGCAATCCTCTTGCTTTCAACTTTAACTGAATGTAACAGCCATTAAATGATTCTGCAACAATATTTTTATATTCTGTTTTGTTGATGGTGATAATGATGTACTGCTTTTATCACCACAAGCCTATTATTTTTATAGAAGCCATTATCCATTTCGTGTATTTTGACATATTGAATGACTTGCAATTACTTTGTAATTACAAAATCAGTTAATTCTGTGTTTGTATATTTTTGTGTTTCCTTGTGTTCTTTAAATATTGTGTTCTTTAAATAAGCTTACACTTATTCTTTACATGCTTTCCTACTACCAGCACCACTGAAAAAAGATGACACTGATCAGTTTAACTTATTCTCCTGTAGGCTCCATTAACTTCTGTTCACATATAGATTCCTGACAATCTTTCAGTCCTATAACATTATGAACCGCAAGTCCTTGAAATCCATTAAAATTTGGATAAGCAGAAACTTTTTTCCAATCTTTCTTTGCCTGGTTTGCAGATATTAATGAAGTAATTGCCTAGAGTGACTGACCTTTTTTTTTTAAATAATCCCTGATTTGATTAAGACTTATTCTCAGTGACATCATATCAATCCTCAAGGATTTGTGCAACCTTCTGGGTTCCATGCACTTCTGCCATAGCAGTTTCAAAGACTGAATATGTACTGCAGATGCAGGAAGACAAAAATGGGAGACCTACATCAGTGTTTCTCAAGCTACACAAATTTAAAATATGTGGACTTCAACTCATAGCATCTTGGCAGGGAAATTCTGAAAGGGGAAGTCCAGACATTTTATTTGCCAAATTTGACAAGCATTAATCTAGATAAATTCATCTTCTTGCAAGTCTTCATTTCACTAATAATTTCTTCCATATTTGCTTGGTGCCTGGTATTTTAAATCCTAAAACCACCCTAAAACAACTTCGACCAAAGTCTTGAACAAATAATAGTATGACATGTAGCCTATTTCAAAATACAATTTTCATTTGAAGGGCTGTTCATTTGATATACACTTTAAAATGAAGAACTGGAAGACAGAATTGCATGGCCTTGAACCTGCTTATAAATAATTACCATTTGGAGAGTAGTTCCCTTGGTCACAATTTTTCTCAACTGGTATAACAATTGTATTGCTCTTCAAATTAAGGCAATTATTTCCAAATTGGTATCTGTGCATATGAATTAACACATATAAATTCCATTCAATTTGATGCCCTTTTTAAATGATGCATTTTCCTCTTTTCTTTTTGGCAATTTTATTCATTGGTAATGCATAAATAGGCCCTGATAAACTGCCCAAATTTCTTTTTGTAAAATGAAAATGTAGTGTAAAGGTGTGTAAGGGTTACTGAGATGTGGTCTACAGAGACTTCAAAACTTGGTTCTTTTCATTTCTATTATAACAAAAGGGGGAATGATCAAATACCTACTAAAATGGAAAGTGATATATTCACCACATTTAATTTACATTAAATGCAAACTGAAATAAAATCAGATCAAGCTTAATTTTTATTCTACATTGTCCCTTTCCCTTTTGGAGCAATCTGTAAATCTCTACTTCAGTTAACAAAGCAACAATAAGTTGTTTAAAAAATAGGATTTTTTAAAAATAATTTCAATTTAGGAAATAGCCCAGTTCAAAATTCTAGGGTGAGAATTTGTGGACAGATCATATAAAAATGATTGAGAAAATCAATCTATCTTGTTACGAGTCAAAAATGAGTTGATGGTATATAATCATATATAGGAACTTCAAAAGGTAATTATTCTTAAGTTTGTGGATTGTGTTGATATTTTTCCTTTTTTCCTCATTGTATTCTTCCTTTTAAAATTTGACCAATAATTTCCATTTCTGCACTTAAGAAAAAGCATTTACCTTCTTTTAAAAAATATTTAACTGTTGCTTAAGTGCTCTTTCCTTTATGACTTACTTTAACTTATTTTTCTGTTTCTACAGAGAAAGGCATATTCTTATTACTAATGCTTTATTGTTCCCTGCTCCTTGGATTTTATGCAGTGGGTTTCTTCAGAGGGTGCTAAATTGTCAATAAATAATGTTACTTCACTTTATTATATGAACATCTCACTGCATTGTGCATACGGATTCAAAGATCAAATTACATACTATAAAACAAAAGGCATAGCTTGGTAGAACTGTCCTAGTTTTCTAGTCAAAATATTTTCCTGGATAGTTGAGATAACCTTTTTTCTTCTGTGAGGTTTTTACGGGATATTTTTGTCCATTTCTGAATTAAGCTTGTTTATTATAGTTTACGTTCTCCGTTTCACATAACTCATTTTTATTGGCTATTTCCTCAGTAGCCAGTAAGTGATCCTGTGAAACATCAAACTATTTTAGTATCATTACCTAAAGAAGATGTTTTCTTACTAGAAATAGGAAATGTCAAGAAGATACAGTCTGCAAAGCTGTAATGCAGCTGTTGCTTATTCAGCACTTGGCAATCAGTAGCAGCAAAATATATTTGCAACTTAAAGTACTGTCTTACCTCTATCTAATTTTTTTAATGGACATACAAACTCTTAAGAGCTGAACTTTGGATGAGTTTCCAATAAAACTCTCTTTTCCATATACATTGTTTGGATCTTTTTCAAATGCATAAAATTAATGCTTGGAACAATGAATCCTTTTTATAGCTAAAATATAACCTCCATAAAAATCTTTTTTTTTCCTAATTTGTCATATATATATTTTTACTCTCCTTAATGCTTTTTCATGAGGGCCTTTAATTCTCACTCTTTTATCATCTTCCTTTATATTGCCAAAAGTAGGATTGTTGATTTGGATTGGAGGATAGAGAAATGATAAATGGACAGTTTAACTTAACTACTCTTTGCAAAGAAACATGAATGTAAGAAGTGGTAATTATAAGATACTTAGTTCAGGCAAAAGACAGCATGTTTCAAATGTCTCTTTGCCCAAGATGCAAAGCCCATCATATACCCGTGTTTCCCCAAAAATAAGACCTTGTTTTATATATATATATATTTAACCCTGAAATAAGCGCTTGGACTTATTTTCGGGGAGGTCTTCTTATTTTGGGGCACGTGGAGCAAGACGGGGCTCCTCTTGCCATCTTATCTGATTTCCAGCTCTGGCTCCCTAACCAGAGGAAATGGTGAGGACTGGCTGCGCATGCGATTTAATATTTTTGGGGATGGCTTATATTCAGGGGGCTTATTTTAGCGCATGCTAATTGGGCTTATTATCCAGGGAGGTCTTATTTTCGTGGAAACAGGGTAGATAGAATTCAATAGGTAGGATTTTCTATTATTAATTTTCCTTCCTTTCCTTTGGTTTCCTTTAAGAAGAGGTAAATGTATAAGTCCCTTAATGATACCTTTCCCACTGGTATGCTCTTATGATTTCTATACTGAGGAGGAACAAATGTTGTCAAATGCAAAAAGGGAAAAAAAAGCATATTTAGAAGATAAACCAATAAAGCTGGGTTTTGATGCCTGCATTGTTTTCTCTACCAGGTGATACATTGGAACTCGCCCAAAAAGTTGAGAGTAAAGAACAAGCATGTGGAGTTTTTCCGCAACCTCTATCTGACATTCCTAGAATATGATGGGAACTTGCTGAGGCGAGAGCTTTTTGGATGTCCCAGTGAAGCTGATGTCAACAGTGAAAATGTAAGCTGGCCTTAAACTTGGGGGTGGCTTTGATTTCCACAAACATATGCAATTTGGAAGGGTGGGAAGGGAAATCTTCTCAAACAGAAGATTATAATTATGCCAAATACCCTTAGTGGGGCCTAGAAAATAACTAGCAGAAGTTAATGCATGGCCAGCCCAAGACATTGGGTTCTCTGTGACAAAGAACTGAACAGTACTCCTTTCCATCTCATTACTGAAAGCTGCCTGGACTAACAGTTGAATCTTCCTTCAGTGCTGGGTATGGAAAGGTCTTTCACTATTTATTGAGACAAAAGTTCTACAGATTGTGAGGTTAGCTTTTCTAAAGACCTTCCTAGTTTTTTTAATTTATTTAATTAATACTGAGGGTTTAACTCAGAAGGTTTTGCATTAAAAATTCTGAATTAAAATGAACTTTTCTCCAAGAATAGGAATATAGAGGAAAATAGTCTAAATAGTCTAAAGTTTTGTTCGGCACATAATATGAAGTGATAAAGAAATACATATTTTTCAAGTTTTATGTCCTATATATATTTATATATTGTAAGCAATACAATAGGAAGACATTTTAAGATGCAATTATTGTGTAAGTGTATGAAATTTCAGGTAGTTTTGTTCAATAATAAAGCTATATACAGAATCCTTTCTCCTTCCAGGTACCTATGAAATATAATAGCAGTTTTCATATCAAGTAGAACAAAATTGGCCATTCAAGTCCCTCAACAAAGTGGTTCTGCAAATTTAAATTTGGCATATTTATACTTAGCTTCTTTCTTGTTGTGCATGTGGTAGCCATTTATTTAATGTATCGCTAAGGAGACTCTACTATGTGATACATCTAAATTGGTGCTCATCAAAAGCAACAAAAGTCAAGAACCGTTAATAGCAAGAGAAAAATGCGCTAGAGTGGCATAAAAAGAAGAATATTGGTCTGCTAGCTTCTTTATGTATTGAGTAGTCATGACTGGTTAAAACTATTGCTTGGTATGTTTATATATATCTTATGAGGAAATCTAAAGGCCAAAGATTATTTTATGAACTACTGCTTATATCAGTGTTTTTCAATCCTAGCAACTTTCAAATGGGCAGACGTCAACTCTCAGAATTCCCCATGTAATTGTAATGTAATTTTGGGAATTGAAATCCACCCTTCTTAAAGTCACTAAGGATAAGAAACACTTACTTTTAGGTTTTCCAAATGCATATCAGCCTGTCAGGTGTTTGATTAAAGACCTCTTTGCACTAATACATTCCTACCCAACAAGATCCATGATGGGAGGTATAAATCAACACATACGGAAAGTTGGAGAAGGCTAATTTAGCAAAACCTGGCCAATTCTTCATTTGAGTCAGCTATAGTTTGCTTTTTCCAAGCCATACAGACAACAACATTTTTCTGTTGTATACACCTTCCATTTTCCAGTATTCAATGCCATTAAATTAGAAGTGTTGATTATCTTGATTATCAAGATCCTGTACTTTTTATTTGTTTTGTAGAGACACATTTTCCCAATCTGAACATATGGATGCAACTAGATCCATAACCTCAACCGTGGTGGGATTTAATTTTTTTTACTACAGGTTCTGTGGGCATGGTTTGGTGGGCATAGTGTGACGTGGCATGGTAGGCATGGCAGGGGAAGGTTACTGCAAAATCCCCATTTCCTCTCAATCAGCTGGGACTCGGGAGGCAGAGAATAGATGGGGGTGGGGCCAATCAGAGGTGATATCTACCGGTTCCCCGAACCACTCAAAATTTCCGTTATCAGTTCTCCAGAACTGGTCAGAAGCTGCTGAATACCACCTCTGAACCTCAATGAGAGTGAGGATGGTGGGAGACCACAAAGACAGCAAAAGAGCTGTCTGTTTATGTGTCTAGCAGGTCACATTTAATTTGACTTTGAGACAAATAAGATATGTAGCTAGCTAGACAAACGTGGGATTCAGTAGTTTGGGGTTTAGCATGTTAAGGCCAGTAGCTATTTTCTCTCCATGGCCATTACTGTGAGCCATATTAATATTTATTTATTGGGTGAAGTATGTTATGTAAGCAAAGCACATTTTGTTAACCAGAATTTAGTTATTAGCATGCACACCAATTATGATGTATTTAAAAACAGTGAAAATCAAGAGGTTCCCCCCCAAAGGTAAAAGACCTTTGTTGACTTCTAATAAGGATTGTTTGAATGACTAGACTAACACATCCTTGTAGATATCTTTGCAAGTATTGTATGTCGAAGCCTCATTTCAAGATTTTAAAAAAGAAACACTTTATAACTAGCTTTGATATCGCCTGTTGATCCAATCTGCTTAGGAACAATAACTAGATGGCCTTTGGGATTTCAGACACAGTTTTGTTAAAGCAGACTTGCTTTGATCCTCAAAAATTCCAGACATGACATATGGGAAATAAGCAGGAGATGGGGGTCCCATTTGAAATACCAATCATTTGGGGTCTTTAGGCAAGAGTATTTAATGTCTGTGCAAAATGGTTATGTACGCAATGTACTTCCATCATTTTATTATAGTTGTTTTCTGCAAAGAAATTATTAATGTTGCCATCTCTCCTGTATTCCTCCCTAGCCCCAGACATTTTGCAAAATGTGAGTAAAGACCAAAAGAAGGAATGACATTATTTAGTAGTGCAGCCTATAATCTTCTCTTGCCGTATTCAAGTTGGAGAAGTATGGATGATAATGCAGTCAACTTTGTCCTCAGAAAATAGAATAGCAGAATACAGGGGGGGGAGGGAGGATGCTTGTATTTTAAAATGAGCTTCTTTGCACTACATGTAATTTTAGTGCTGAAGGCAGGAAGCCAATTATACACGCCCAGTAGACAAGCTGACCATTCACAGAAGAAGACAAAGTTCAGAATTTAAACAGCTTTGCCACTGATAATTTGGGTGCTGGCTGAATGGTAGCTTTCATTGTTTACAAGATCAATGGTTTATGCCTGTCACTGGCAATCTGGCAGTATCAGAATTCACCCTCAAGGGGTTCTTTCAATGTGGAAGCTGTTACAATTTAGCAAGTTAGGTTATTAGAGGTATTGCTTTAGAATTTAATTTGTAATTAAGAGAGCTGGTTTGGAATGCAAATATCTGTTAAATACCTAATGGAGTTCACTTGATTTTATGCTGCCCTCAGTTATGTTTTGGCCTCATTACAATACACTAAGTACTAAGAACAAGCATTACTATGGGTATAAATTAGATTGCTTTTGCCTTTTTTGTTTGTTTGTTTCTTTCTTTGGTTATATGCAAAATAATCCATTATTCCCATATAATAAATATTTTAACATGCTGTTGGCTCATTTTCCTGTACATTTGCAGTGTTTTGAATTAAAGCTAATGGTTGTTTCTACTGTTAGTTTGATGACTGACTGTTATGGAAGGAGGTAAGATATAATGTTAAACCACCTCCGCAACTAGCCCCATAGAAAAGGAATGGTTCACAGTTGTGTTTGTGTTGGTTGTACATTTTTTAATAAGGTATGTATTCAAGTTTTTTCCTTGTAAAATTGTTGTTACTTGGTCATTGCTGTACAAAGGAGAAAGAGAGCTGAAGCTCTGGAATGATATGAACAATTTACGAGAAGTCTGCATAGCTATGACAACTCTACAAATGATAGTGATCTTCAGAGGAAGAAACACAAAGGTTTGGCATACCTGACTGAATTTTAAGTTGTGGGAGTTTGCATAGCATAGGCGAGCAGTTCAATCCCATTACCATAGCAGCAAATAAACTGGTTGGGGACAAAAATGGGAGGGTTAAGAAACTAGTATACTGTAAATGCAGAATGTTGAGATTTACCAAATAATAATTCTTTAAAAAATATGTGAAAAATTATTATCAACTTTAGATAATACTTTTCTGGAAGAAAGTGATTGGTAAACAAGATTCATTTATCAAAACTGAGATCTTTGAGAAGGGCCCACACATAAACTGGCAATCATTAGCATGAAAACTACCTTTCTTGGCAAGATTGCCTTTCTTGACTGTGCTCCAATCATAATCACTTCCCAAAATAACAGCCAGGAATGTAAGTGTACAAAAGGAACTGATTGTATTTGTTCATGCATCACTTGCATTTGTTTCTTTCTCTTGGAAGTATGTTGGGTACCTCCAAAGCACAAAGCACAAAATGCTAGATAGTACCTTGCCCCTGAGGTGGGATTCAGATAGTTTGGACCAGTTCAGGCGAACTGGTTGTTAAGATTTTGTGCAGTTCGGAGAACCGGCTGATCGCACCACTGGCTGGCCCCACCCTGCCCCTTCCCTCCTTACCTTGCCTTGCCTTCCTTGGCCAGTGGCTATAGTCATGCATAGGCACAGCTACTCTGTGGCTCCTATCAGAGACCCAGAATTCCTTCCCCAATCCCGCCTGCCCCATACAGGCACCACCCACGTGAGTGACATAGAGTTGGCCATGCCCACTCAGTCACATGACACACACACACCAGTCACATCCACTCAGCTGGTCATTAGGAAGAACCGGTTGTTAAATGATTTGAATCCCACCACTAAGTCCAAGTCTGGACAATGTCACTGAGGCCAGTTTTATTCTCTGACTTCCTTCATATTTAGGTGATTTTCAGAATTGAACTGAAGCAATTAAATAGCCTATCAACAGAAGAAAATAAAAGCAGAGCTTTGAGTTAAATTGAGAATAACTACTTCGCTACTTGGACGAACACTAATTAATTGTTGTTTATCAGCAGGACAATGTTGTATATATACATCCTGCTTCTAAAATGTCTCTTCTGGGCAATTTATTGTGAAACTAAGGTTTTATAGATATTTCTATGTATTTTTAGTACGACCTCAGCAACAGTTTTACAAATCAGAGCAAATAACTACTAATTGAAATTAAATAAATGAATATTAAATGATAAACATATATGGGCAAACATCCTTCTTCTTCCCTGTGGAAAGCTATTCCTTTGGGAACTGGTTGAAAGAGCTATAACAACTACACACTTACATTACTAGCTGGAAAACAAATCTATTAAGACAGTTCTCAGCATGTTCTTCTATGTGCCCATTCTGTTGATTTATAACAGTTTGGAACTTCATGTAACTTAATTAAGAATACAAGTGATTAATTGTAATCATATCAAAAAGAAAATGTTAAGAGATGCAGCTTCAGGCTAATTCTCAGATATGAGAATTATCATGCCTCCAAACAAATATCCTTCTATGTAACTGTTAAATATGTATTATTTATTAATTACATTACTACCGTAATGCAATCAAAACAAATTTTCTCATCTAATAGTATATATAAAACAAAAATTAAAACTTCTGTGTTTCGATTAAAACTAATAAGAATCATAATAGCAATAATCACATCAAAGCCTACATAAAAACACAAAAAGCAAAAGAAAATAAGATGGTATCACGTGTCCACTTAAGCAAGGGCCCTCCAAACAATTATGTTTTAAGCATTTTCTAGAAATCCAAGAATACCAACCTAAAATCAAATAAAATAAAATAATACAAAAGCAAAGCCTTCTCGCTTTAGCTTTCTGAACCTCTTGAAAATGTCCCTCTCAGCCAGAATTGTGTTTGCACAACAGTGGAAAAGTGAAAAGATCCCTACAGATGAAATTGTAATAAAAAATATTAGAATGTGCAGAAATGATTAGATTAACACTTAAAATTAAGGAGAAGGAATGAACTTAATATTTTTAAGATGGGATTTGTTTTATCAATGGCTAAATAGCAGAAACAGAAGTTAGAAACCTAAAAGTATAAGAGAAGGATTAACAACAATGAAGATGTACTGTACTAAAATGGATAAGTAAATGTTATTATTTGATTACTATTGATATTAAAAATATTATTGTTACTATTACCATTACTATATCTCAAAGACAATTATACTCAGACAGCACACTGTTTATATAGATATGGAATGTTTATGTTTTACATTATATAATTAAAAATTTCCTCCCAAACTGTTCTGATAAACCAAGCCAGTTGGAACAGATGCCCCTGTTAAGTATCCAGAGCAGTAGTGAAATCTACTTACCTTCCCTATCAGTTTGGAAGTATGCGATTCGCCTGCGTTACACACGCTTTTTCACCCTCTGCACATACGCAGAAGGCTTTGCACATGTGCAGAGGGAAAAAAACCAGAAATGGTGACATTCTGGTGGGTGGGCGGAACCTCACTCAATGGCCGCCACCGGTTCTCCGAACCACCAACAGCCACCATTACCTACTCGCCCGAACTGGACAGAGTAGGTAGCATTTCACCACTGATCCAGATACCAAGCCATAAAACACCATATAAGTCAATACTAGGATTTTAAATTGTAGCTAGTAACCAATCAGTAACCCATGCAGGGCCTACAGAATTAGTATTATATGTTCCTAGTGATTAGAAGCAGTACCTAAGCAGGCTACCATATTTCTGAGTTCAGTTTTCAAGTAATCTTCAAGCAAATATACAGCACACTGCAGTAGTCTAGCCAGATAGCATTGAAGATATGAACTCCTGTAGCTAAATCCTCTTGCCTTAGGTATAGTCACAATTGACACATTCATTAAACCTGGGCATAAGATTTGAGAATCCTATCATTTTTGTATGAACCAATTTTACCTCTCAAAATAAAGGTCTGCTACTGGAATCCATAATACTAGTACTGTTCTCAAAAGAAAGGACCATGTTAAACTGCGGCAGTCATACATGTTGGGACTGTTAATGGAATTATGACTGGGAATTCTGAGGGTTGCAGTCACAGCAAATTTGCAGAGTGCCAGATTAAGGAGTTTTGATGTACAGGAAGAATAACGGACACTTCTATACTTTGGTAAATCAGGAATAAACTTTACTTCCCTAAATTAGGTTCCATTTACATTTTTTTTTTAAAACAGAAATTATTTGATACTTGGGGGGAAAAAGAGTTTTCACCTGGAAAGCCTTTGTGCAGATTAAGCTTCATCTTAATGAATGAAAAGCTGTCTACAATAGGCTGACGTTTAGAGTAAAATTCATCTAGAGAAAATAACTGTAAATGAGTATGTATGTGGATGGGTGGATGGATGGATGGATGGATGGACGGATGGACAGATGGATGATCAAATCCCATCAGTTTGCTAGCTATACAGAATCACATAATTATAAAACATAGGCGTCTTATGCATAGAAATTAGTTGCATACATCATTCACACAGATTATATTGTGATCCCTGGAAAGATAATGTGTATTATTGTTCTGTGGGATAAAGAAGATGTAAGAATCTTTTTGAACAGAATGAATAGCAATTAAAAGTCCTGTCTGAGATTCTTTAAAAATCTAGTTCTGTGTGAAATATGTAATAACTTGTAAGTGTTCTGAAGTATGATACACTAAAAGGCAAATATTCATTATCTTTTTCTCCCAAGGTGCATGATTACCTGCTTATTTCTTGATACTTAAGAATCCATCTTCCATTTTTGGAATTAACAATACTGACATCCAAATATCACAGAACAAGCATGACATTTGGCTTTCCACGAACTTGGCTCATACAGCTCAAATATGAAGCATGTTAATTAAAATAATAATATTTACAATTTAGCCTTGCAGTCTTAGTCTGTAATCCAAAACGCTTACAGGTGCATATCCAGCTGCTTAAAAGAAATAGCCTGGGATTTCTTTAAACTCTTCAGAAGGATTGATTGCAAAAAAAGACCAACATTTCATCTATTATTTAATTATTAATCAAAAGTACATTTACTATCCAAATGTTGCAAACAGAAAAACAATGAAAGTGTCTTTAGAAAGTGTGAAGAAATTTATCAGAAAATAGAAAAGGCATTTCTATTTAATTTAGTGGCTCTTACAATTTAATAGAAAGACTTTAAATTCTTTGTAGTATAGTGACCTGATTTGGATCCTAACAATATCATAGACTAATGCTCAAGATCCTGAACTTACTAGAAGAAAAGTAAAGCACTGAGCTAAAAGTAACCAATTCACAAATCTCTTCAAGGAAGAGACATACTTTTTCACAGGTCCAAGAAAATCAGTTCATAAGATCCTGTGGGCAGCTTTCAAACTGCAGAAGCATTTCCATGTATCTTCAGCAAGTTGCCAACAGAAAATAAACAAACCTGTCATAAATGAACTGGCCAGTAAAAGCAAAGCAACGTGTAAACTGACCAACAGGGACCAAGATTTCTGATGTATATAATTTTATCTACGGTAATTCCCAGAGGACATACATTATAATTTATCATTGTCTCAGGATGTACAGCAAATACCACATGCAAAGTAGCCATTTCTAGTTTAGGATATGATAGAATATAGGATATAGCAGATAGGATACAATAGGGATAGGATTATTTTAAGATAGCTCTACTTGTAAGTATTTATTTGCTATTAAGCAAACAACATTAATACATTATTTTGGGCCACTATCTGGAGTACAGGGCATTGTTACAAGTGTAGAATTAGTGATCATATTCAGAGATGGAGAGGAGAAGAGGGAGAAATGCACACACATATATAATATAGCTCCTTTTTGGTACTTTTCTTAAGTTGCAGTTAATATAGTAAGGAATAAATATAGAGTGGGCAGGTATTTTGCACCACTTTTCTACAGTAGAGAAATCATTAATTTCATAACATTGATCCATAATCCATAACTAAGTTATTATATGTGTTTAGAAGTTTGAAGTAATCTAAAAATCATTTTATGACTACAGTTCCTATATAATTGTTTCTTTGCAAGTATAAATATATAACCTGGGCATTCATGAAATTGGAAAAAGGAGATATTGTGATATGTGATATCTTAAAACAGTGATGCAGTTACAGCTAGTTACAGCTTTTTAACTATGCCTACTTAGCCTGATGACTTGGATTGATAAGAGATGTTAAATATCTTTCCAAGAAAAGAAATGGAAAGAAAATTAAGATATTTCATGTAGCAATTTCTGAGTTTATTTAAAATGCTGATATTATCTATGCTTTAGAGAAAATGAAATGAATTAGGTTGTGATCGTTTTTAGCGATAGCTATGCTGAAATTTAAGATAATGCTCTTGCAATGATGAGCAAAATAAGAGTGGGAGAACAATCCAAAATTAGTGTTTGGGCTTAAAGACTGCAACTGTTATGAGAGTTTTGAAGCTATTTATAACCTTTATGGTACCTCTTAATAATTCCTTGTGAGTGGAAGCTAAAAAGATGACTGAGACAGACAATGAGAAAGAAGAAAAGTACAAATAGTCCTCAGTTAGTAACCACAGTTGGGACAGAAAACTCTGTCACAAAATGAGACATCACATGACTGCGACTTTGCCAACTTTTCCACTCTTTTGTCGGAAGATAACTGTGAAGTATGCAAATGGCAGTTGTGGGACACTACAATGGTCTTGAACCAGAGATGGGTTCCTACCGGTTCTATCCAGTTCTTTAGAACAGTTAGTAACTCCGCGATGTCACGGAGCAGGTTCTGTCGGTGTCTCCGTGGGCACCGCCATCTTGGATTTTGCTTCTGCGCATGCGCAGAAGCTAGTTTTTGATTGCTGGGTGTGCGCACATGCGCATGCTTTACATATGCACCCACAGCGCGACCCTGAGCGAACTGGCAGCAAAAATATCCACAACCCACCTCTGTCTTGAACACCCACCAGTGTAAAGCACCCAAATGTGACCAAGGGAATACTCCAGCACCAGTTCTAAGTGCAAGGGCCTGTTGTAAAGATACTTTTTCAGTGCTGTTGTAACTTCAGACACTAAACATGAGTCATTAAGCAAGGACAGCTTATAACAGAATTGGCTATTCAGAATTAATTTTAAAAACATAGGGACTAGAATTATTGTAAAACCAAAAAGATTCATAAATTTGCTATCTGTTACTGATAGTGAGTGGTTTTATTTATTAATTTCAAAGCTCATTACACACTGCCTAAATTCTTGAAATATCTATTTAACAATGAAAAAAAACTGTAATTAAAATGATAGTTCTCAAATAGCAGTTAGAAAACATAAAACATCAAATCTAATTGTGTCAGAAAGGGGAAGAACTCATTTTCATTCAAAAATATCCATTGGCCCTCGAAGGAAACTTTGATTTATCTCATCAGAAGTTCTTTTGATAGATTTAGAAAAGGAGAGTAGTTGCTAAGACTAAAAGCAATTTTTGAAAGACAATTTAATAAATTCTAATTTACAAAATAATACTAACAGTTCCACCTGACTTCATATGTATATTAAGGAAGATTTATTTTAAAAAGTAATGGGGATTTATTGAGGAGGGTTCCTTAGACCATGGGTGTCATACTCACGGCATCACATTGCTGTCATGTGACATATTGCGATGTTTTCCCCTTCATGCGGCTGGGGTAGGCGTGGCCTGCGTGTGACACATCTGACCCACAGGCCCCTATCGTGAAATTTACAGAAATTTATTTGTGGGTTAGTAGTGGAGGTGGGACAGAAAAGTCTAGATTTGGCAGGGGGTAACGGAAAAAATATTGCTGTAGCTTATATAACTGTGGTGTAGTTTGGCTTCTGTTGCTATTTTAAATGGCTGTTATGAAGCATTAAAATAATGTAGGACAGGGTTCTTAGTGCCAACCAAGTGATGATATTAAAAATTGTCCATGACCCTGAAGGCCAGGGTTGTTATGGAAGGTGATATATTGTTGCAGTCCAGTTGTTCATAGATTTGGATGAAAAATAGGGTATAGATAATTAAAGCTCTTTGAAATGGAGAACAAAATTAGATGGAACCACTAAGAGAATGCTTAGGATACTACTGCGAGACAGGAAATTGCTTTGGTGCCATGTGAATGTGTACATGAGTGTATGTGTGTATGTGTAAACTTGACTGTGAATGTATATTCACATCCTAACAGTAATTTTCAGCATTTGGTCCCTAGATGGTGTTTGATCATAACTCCCATTATTGCTAGCTAGAGGCAAATAATTGAAGGTAAACAAGCAGGAATAAGGGTTTGGAATCCCTGAGTAGGATTCCTTGAGTCAGAAGCAATTTTATTTCCTGTCTTGTTGGTGAGCCATCAGTCATGGTGTGAGGGAAATGCCAGGTTTCATTCTATTTCATTCTATTAAAAATGCTTTCTGAGATCTTGCATGGGTCCAACCTGGAATGCAACAGCTTTCTAAATTCTTGTTGCGTACTTGCCCTTTTATTTTCACACCTCTCAATGTCTGAGGAAATATAAAATGCTGCTCTTAGCAAGGAGCCCTGGGGGACTTTCCTCCTGGATGCTGCTGTGAAGGAGAATGTTTTTTTCTATCACAGCAATGCACTGTCCCTGTAGAGATTTGCATCATGTATCACTTTCTCTTCCCACAAAGTCCAGCAGTTCTAAAATAGGTAGTTTCTTTTTTTTTTAATGTAGGAAGGAGGCCATTTTTACTATCCTCCTTAACGCATTAAAGAATTTGATCAATCTTTTTGTTGCTTTAATAATGCTTAGATATGCTATGATTTCTTTACCACACATCCTGTAATTTGTAGTTTAGATAACTGAATAATGATGATGTCTGCAAAATATTTTCACAACTGCAAGCAAATGTTTGTTCCAATGTTTTTTCTTTGCGACATACCTATTTCTATGTGAATTTAGAGGAGGAGGCCTAAGAGAATATACCTATCTGTCTCTCTTCCACGTTTTCTGTCCATTGCTGCAGTCAGTTTTCCTTCTTACTTCATGCCATAGAAGTTATAATCATCCCCATAATAGAGCTTTGCTCTCTCAAGCTTAAATGAAATGGCCATAGGTTGGCTTCAGTTGAATTTCTTAAAATATAGCATGCAAATGGAGGAGACTTTTTGCAATCAGTAAGATTGGTAGTAGGGCATCTGGTAAACTGGCAAGAATGGCTCTCACCCAGAACTACACAAGATGTTTTGGTATCTGGGCCAAAATATCATGATGACCCTAGTGTCTACAAAGAAAATCTGAATGCTGTAATACTTACACTGAGAAGTAGAACATTTATTTAGGAGTGCAGGGTGAAGCACAACATGTAGTTCAATTTTGCCACAAAATTTAGGATGATCTGTCAGGAATTACCATCAGTGGCCCCATGCGTCTGCTGTTTTAGGCACTTAATTAAATAGATGCAGGAAGGTTTGAGCCTGGGCTTATCCAAACTGTATCCGAATTGCTGGTTACCTCACTGCCAAAAGAAGCTAGCAACTATTTAGGGAGGGAAAAACAGAAATCATTGACCTCTATTAATCCCACACTAGCATGTGTGAAGTAGCTCTTCATTTAGGGCTTCTAAACTGACTTTATGGTTGCGGAGGCAGTCATGTAGAGTAGATATATCATATGCGACACTTGATTTTATACTTGTTCTTCAGTAAAAGATTCTAATTAATATTCTCTTCTTTATGGTTTTGTGCTGCTTTTTGTGTTTTTGTATATTAGCTACAGAAACAATTATCCGAGCTGGATGAAGATGACTTATGTTATGAGTTTCGGCGAGAGCGTTTCACCGTCCATCGGACTCACCTATACTTTCTACACTACGAGTATGAGTTTGCTACAGATAACACTGATGTTACACTGGTGGCACAGCTCTCCATGGACAGGTAAGGAATTGTAGTGTTATGTTCTCATAGGGAATTTATGCAAATGCAATTACTTCCAGTTGGTGATTTTAGAAAATTTTATATGTAATCTCTTGGCGGAAGAAATGATATTTTAAGCCTTTTGTCAGTAAATACCACAGTTGTTTCCTTTTCTTTTGAAGAACTAGCGGTTAGACTAACAAGAAGTGGAAGATCAGGCTTAGACTGAGAAATTTCTGTGATGTACATTTGAGACAATTACCGTATTTTTCTGAGTATAAGACGCACCTTTTCTCCCCCTAATTGGGGCTGATAATTCAGGTGCGTCTTATA
>JANHFT010004412.1:69715-86641 GCA_032467955.1 Pseudoxenodon macrops | reverse complement strand
ATTTGTCTTTGGTGCATGTGCTCTCAGTGTACATAAAAGGACAAGATATATTCGTCAAGAATCATAAGGTACAACACATATAGTCATAGTCATCACTACGACTAGTGATAGTCATAGGGTACAAATAAGCAATTAGGAAACAATCAATAAAAGTCGTAGGATACAAGCAACAAGTTACGGTCCTACAGTCATAAGTGGGAGGAGATGATGATCGGAACGATGAGAAGACTAATAGTAATAGTAATACAGTCTTAGTAAATAGTTTACAGTGGTGAGGGAATTATTTGTTTAGCAGAGTGATGGCGTTAGGGAAAAAAACTTCTTGTGTCTAGTTGTCTTGATGTGCAGTTCTCTATAGTGTCATTTTGAGGGCAGGAATTGAAACAATTTATGTCCAGGATGATTTTCACGGCCCTTTGCCTATTGTTAAAAAACAAGTGAGGAGATGAAGCGTTTTATATTTGTTAGCTAAGAGAACGTAAAGAGATTAGGGAATTGTTTATTGTCTACTTGCCATGAAGAGGGGGAGGGGCATTTTCTTAGGAAGAAGGATTCCCCCCCTTTACATTTTTTTCTTATAGTCTTTAATATCTTTTATTGTTTAATTCAAATTTTTAATAAACATTATTTGAAAAAAATGTAGAATGTAGCAATTACAACCCTAAAATAAACATCAAGCTAATAACTTTAAAATAAACATCATGCTAATCAAGGAGAGAAGGAGCTTAGAACTAGGAAGAAATTTCCTGACAGTTAGAACAATTAATCAGTGGAACAACTTGCCTCCAGATATTGTAAATCAGGGGTGTCAAACCCGCGGCCAGTGGGCTGGATGCATCACACAGTGGCCATGCCCGGTTTAGTGAAGGGGGGGAATCACGTGATGACACGACAACACCCCTGTTGTAAATTCTTCAACACTGGAAGTTTTTAAGAAGAGATTGGACAACCATTTGTCTGAAATGGTATAGGGCGCGTGATGGCACACATGCCAGAGGTGGCATGCAGAGCCCTCCCTGTGGGCACGCATGCCATTGCCATCTGCTCTTCTGGTTTCCAGCATGCGCATGTGAGAAGATCAGCTGCGCACCAGCCACCTGGTCTTCAGGTTTCTGGCACTCCGGCGCATACGTTCCAGTTTGCGCACTCAGTGCCAAAAAGTTCGCCATCTATATAGGGTTTCCTGCTTCAACAGGGAGTTGGGCTAAAAGACGTCTATTCTATTCTATTCTATTCTGCCTAAGAATGGATGAATGCAGTTGCCTGTTCCTCCTGGAGATAAGAAAACACATGCTTTTTGTTGAACAATCAGTAGCCCACGAGAAAGGTGTCGTTACTTTTCTCTCAGTTTAATTTTACTACCTGTTTGAAAGAATAAGGCAAAGGAGATCTTTCCTTGACCCAGTTACTGTAATCTCACAGCATTGCTACCTGGAATAGATTCACAATGAGGTGCTATGGCCATTATGGAAAACAAATCACTCAGAATAATGTTTCTAATCAGTATGTGCCTTTTGCTTTCTCTTCGCTCCTCATATTTTATGACCCTTTTGTGCTATTTCTGTTGACTGAACCTGCATCACAGAACTCTGCCTTATATAATAATAATAATACTGTGATAACAATAATGTATGGCGGTGGGAAGGGAAGGTGAGACTCTCTATAATGGTCAGTGAATAATATTTTATTATTTCACAGGGTGATAAAGACTTCTATTTATTTTCCTATAAATAAATGGAGAAGAAAGCTAGGGCATAAGAGAAAATTGGATTTCTGGACCTTTTTATCCATCAGAAAAGACTTCTTTCTTTTTTTAATCTGAAAGTGAAAAGATGCATAAACAATATTTTAATCTGTGGCCCTTAAACCAACTCTCAGACTCTTTGGTTCTTAAAGACCAATTCTGTTACAGCTGAGGCTAGTCTGAATGTTTTGCTAGGTGAAGCTAAATTAAATTAATTTAATTTAGGGTATTGGAAGTGGGGGGAAGTTGGTGATCCCAAAACAATCATATTTACACACACACACACACGCGCATGCGCGCCTTGGGGCATCATTCCCATGGTAACAGCCAACATCTTGACTTTTTCATCAATGTACGTCCCTCGTTATGTTTGTACTGTGGAAATAATTTGAAAGCATGAGTAAGTGGTGATAACGCCCACTTTCCGGCCAATATATAAAAGGCACAACCCAAAGGAAAAGGATTTGGGAAGGAAGAAGGAAGAAGCAAAACCACTCATGGTTTGTGGCCACGTAATTAACCGTTGCATAACATATGATAGCTCCTTTGAAGCCCCAACCAAATCAAAGGAGTTTCCTGTTTGATTAGATCTATTGTAAACAAAGGGAAAGATGCCAATTTTTCTGGGTGGCAAGTTGGACTGACCTGAAGCTGCCAGAGGAACGAAGAGGTCTATGCTTCCACCTTCTTCTGGAGAGATAATGCAACTTCTTAAGCGCTTCCAAAACTCTCTCACCTCAGGTTTAAGAAGATTTGAGGCGTTGATTTTGTAACCTAAATAAAATTAAGCAAAGGGTGCATTCAAGGTGAATGGACAATATTCAGGGTCTCAACTGTCTTGAACTGCAAAAAGATTCTACTACTATACTTCATCAGGAAGTACTGATCGAGTCAATTCCCCCCCCCTAGAAGACGTATAAGTAAAATGCCAGACTCTGATTTTGCTATCTTTACTCTTCAGATGCCCAAACTCCTATGGCTATTATTTTTTAAGAAGTTATAAGATTGACACACGTCATTGGTACTAATTGTTGGAGCCTATCTTATAACTTTAGAGCGACAATAATCTTTTCCAAATGAAGGAAATGTGTAAGAATTGTCCTGTTTCCCTCTTCCTGCTCCTTTTTGTATATATTTTTAGATTCTAATCAAACTGAGGTAGGAACCAGCAAAACTTTTCTTCCTTTGCAAATTTCCATCTGCATTGAGGATGATATATAAAGATTATCCCAGAGTTCAGGGCAAGGATATATTGTTAGTATAATAAATAAGAGTTTTGTAAATTTTTAAATCTTGGGCTGGCAGGAAAAAAAACTTTATTTGTGCTTTCTTGTTGTCTGATACTCTCTTTCTGTTCTACTTTCCCAAATATTCTTTTATTTTAGCAGGATCTCTTTTTTCTTTTTTAAGTTCTTAAAATTTAATAAAGCTAATAAAAGGCTGAGTAAAGAGAATTAGACTTCTACATGAAATAATGTTTGCATTTTTCCTAAGTAAGGAACTATGGCTTATATTGAGCAACGGGAGCAAATCAAGTTACTGGAAAGTGAAGAAATTAATGCATTTTTATATCATTACATGCTTCAAGTCACAGAAAAAATGAAAGATTGATCATTGAAAAATAGTTATGGAAGTTATGATTATCTAATATAACTTACTATACTTTATGGTCTTTAAATGTCAGTGGAGGATGAGAAAATTAGAGAAATATTATTAGGTCAAGTCAAAAATAATTAAATTTCACACTCAGAAGATCTTATAACCTCTTAATCAAGAAAAACAACAACAAAAAAGTTGTAAGAAGGGAAATGTATAACCTTGAAATCCCCATTTCAAGTATTGATCAGATCTAAGTCTGCTTAGCTTTTTTTAGATCAACCAAGATCAATTACGGTAGGTGCTGGCCCTTAATTGAACTGAAACAAACAAACAAAGAAAACCCATAGTTTCCTAATAAAAATTTCAATTTGGTCAGTTTCAGTTCTGATTTGGTTTCCTATTCTTCCATTCCCTAATCAATTCTCCATTATTTTCTCCAGTATCTTTCCAACCGAAATGTTTTAAAATCTATACTTGACTACTTCCATACTGTACATGGATATATTTGCTAGTTTAGGATTTTTGTTGTTGTTGCTGCTGTTGGTAATTTAAAAATATTTTAACAATAATATTTTATATAGTTATATTTTTTCTGGAAGAGGTTTGTTTTCCATAATCAGCTAGAAAACAGGTAAATCAAGATAGCTTGCAATGTGTCTTAAAGAAATTTACTTCTACATACTTCAACTGTTCTGTGTAACATTTCAGTACAAAATATCATATCACCCATTCAAGAATCTTATTATTTTATCTTAACCCTACCTTGAAGCAGGTTAATCTCTCTGGAATCTCCATTACTAATTATCCCAATACTCTTTGCTATTTGGCCATCCAAGGCCCTTTCTACAGAATGAATAAGGCTTTCTGGTGTGGTCCCAGTATGTTCATACACTACCAGAACCACGCCAAGCTTAACACTGTCCACAACCATCTGAAATAAAATTGTAAGCAAACAACAAGTAAGAACATAGTTTTCAAATTAAAAAATAAACATGTTTAGTACGGTGAATGGATTCTATCAGTCTAAAGACATTCTTGCATTGTGCTATATTTGAAAGTTCTTGTTATTGAATACAATTCATTTGTATGACTACAAAAGGAAAATGTTAAAATTATATTCATAAATGAGTTACTCATAGAAAAACAGGGTTGAAATTATAATTGAAATCATCAAATGCAACCTGCTGAGATTGGTTCCATTATTAAAGTACTCTTGTTTTCATTTTCATTTTCATTTTCTGCATTCTGCCTGCCTATCCATTATTCTCAGCCACATACTCTGCATAGAAGGTCTATTTTATTTATTAGTTGGTTGGTTAATTGACTTTGATGGCAGTTCTAGGTCACTCTATACCCAGGAGTATAAAACAACCAGTGCAATAAGACTGCTACAAAAACCATCAAAATACTCATCATGGTATCCCTATTCAGTTGTGACTTGATGGAATAAGACTGTTTTCACTTGCTTACAAAGAGGTAGGAGTCACACACTCAATGGAGATATATGTTTATAAAATGAGTTACTGCTAAGAGGTCCTGCCACCACGTCCAACTTTTACTTCACAAACTGATGAGGATCTCTAAGTAGACTCTCCCGTGATCAAATCGAGTGGGCAGATTTCACTCCACCAAACTATCACCCAATACAACAAGTTGCTATGCCATGTAGGACTTTATAGATAACAACCAGCCCTAGCAGTTGAACCGCTGGTCTACTGATAATCATGACAATGATTTCAAAAGTGTTGTTTTTCTGCACAAGACTGACTTGCCAACATTCTAGTTGCTGATTTTGTACCACCACTAAGTCATGTTAACAATTTTCTAGCTGCCAAACTAGAAAAAAAACAAGACTATTGTCCAGAAAATAGTCTAATAACTATGCTTTGTTATGTCTCCTTCTCAAAGCTACTTGCATGTCCGATGCTTAGGTAGGGTACCAAAAGAATTCAAATAATTATTCCCACCCTCACACACTGTAAACCATGTATCCCTGTTCATGCTAAGCCACAGTTGCAGTTAGCCACAAAAAAATCTATTGTAAACTGTGATTTACTCTCCTAAACTGCTTTTTAAATTCAGTATTGTAATAAAATAAACCACATACAAATATGGAAGAATGGAAACAAACCCCACCATTACATGTATATGCACAATTTAAAAAACATGCTATTTCCTCCTATTTTAGATGGCATCTTTCAAAGTTTATTAGTTTGACATTAGATACCAATAGCAATAGCACTTAGATAGTGCTTCATAGTGCTTTCCAGCCCTTTCTAAGTGGTTTACAGAGTCAGTATATTGCCCTCAACAATCTGGATTCTCATTTTACCGACCTCAGAAGGATGGAAGGCTGAGTCAACCTTCAGCCAGTGAGGAGCAAACTCCTAGCAGTGAACTAAATTAGCCTCCAATTCTACATTCTAACCACTGTGCCACCTTAGCTCCATTTGGTTAGAATATAGTATAATGACACAGCCAGGATTCTTTCCACTTCAGAGTGTGGTTTTTTCCCCCCCAATGTTCATGCATAATGGGCTTCAGGTTTCTGTATAAACGTTTGGTGCTCCAAATTAATTCCAAGAGACAAGAGTGAAAGACCATAAAAAAACTATGTCTCATGAAAAAAAAAAGTCTTTGTGCCAAATAACACCCAGTAGGATCATTCCCCCATCCAGTAATCGGTTTACCAAAAGATGGGTAACAATTAAACTGTACCCTGTGCTGCTAACCAGCACCTCTAAATTTGCAACTGGCATCTTAAATTAGCAGGTCTGCCCTACAATTAGCTCTTTGCTTCTCTACAAAACAGTTTCCCAGAACAGGTGGAAAGATACAGCTCACTCTTTGGATTACCTCTCAAGGAGCATTTACTGCTTTAAATGAGGCAGATGTTTCTCAGGGGGGCAATAGGACGATTCATAATAGTGTCTTTGTACATACAGTGTCAGAAAGGCTAAAGCATAGAACGAGTTGAAGTTGGCGAAGAACGCTAAGGGCATAAAATAGTTTCTTCAGTTTTGTACAAAATGCAAGAAGTATCAGTCTACCAGCTGTTCAATTAAAAAGGTAGAATGTTAACAGATGTATGTACAAAGGACAAAGCTGCTCAGGTCCTATACATTATTGTCACTGGGTTCTTTCAACAACAGTCTTAAACAACTGGGCTTCCCTGCTAAATCCAGGTTAAAATGAAGACAACTTAAGAAATTGAGTTCAGGTTTGGAAACAATGCTGGCCAGTTATTATTATGCAGATCATAACTGGGAGAGTCCCCTATCGCCATCTGTACTGGGAAAACAAACTCATTTTCCTTTCCATGGAAGAGATTTAAAGATGTGTGGTTTCAAACGATAAGAGCTTTTTCAGGACCCCCATCCATATTTCACATCTTCCATCTGATATGTCCACTAGTGCAGCAGCCCCAACCTTTTAGGCACCAGGGACTGGTTCCGTGAAGAGAGGTTTTTCTGCGGACCAGAGGGGACGTGGCTTTGTATGCTGCCTATATCCTGCAGGTGGGGTTTTACTTGTTTGCGTGGCCCAGTTTCTGGCATGACGCAGACAGATGCAGGCCCAAGGACCAGGGATTGGGGACCCTTGCAGTAGTGGAATACTGAAAGTAAACTAAAGAAAATGTGTTTTCCTTTCTTCCTGTCACTTGGGCTAGAAGGGAAAAGTAGCAGAACTCTTCTAACATTCATGACGAGGGAGGGAGAACACTGTTTCACTGGTCCATTATGATCACAATTGGGACCAGAATTTCTGTTACTAAGTAAGGCTGTTATGAAGCGAACCGTGCCCAATTTTATGACCTATTTTGCCATGGTTATTATGCAGATCACTACAGATGTTGATTGAATCAGGCCATCATTAAGGGATTCCAGCTTCCCCCACTGACTTTGCTTGAGAGAAGTCAGCTAGGACAATCACAAATGGCAATCAAATGACTCAAAAACACTGCAGTCATCATAAATATATGCCAGTTGCCAAGCTTCCAAATTTTGATTGTGGTTGATGTTGTGATGGTTGAAAGCGCAAGGACTGGTCATAAGTTACTTTCGTTCAGTGTTGTAACTTCAAACAGTTGGTAAACAAATGGTTGTAAGTTGAGGACTATCTGTATAGAAAGGGAGAGCAATAGGTCATCCAGTGGGATGAGCTCTTTGAGAATCTGCTTTGGGGTAACTTCTTCATAGTTAGGTTAGAACCAATATGTTTATTGGAATAAAGTATAGAACTCTGGGGTGACTTGATGGGATGTGATGGGAGGAAAAATAGATCCTGCTTTGTATGGCAGGAGTCCCATTCCTGGCACCTCCTCTGAAAAGGCCATCAATTTATGAAGATTGAAAAAAATGCCTCTGCTTGTGATCTGTAGAATTGTGTGCCTGTGGTTAAAATAGGGAAGTTCGGCCTTGGCAACTTAAAGACTTGTGGACTTCAACTTCCAGCATGGCTGGCTGGGGAATTCTGGGAGTTGAAGTCCACGGGTCTTAAAATTGCCAAGGTTGGATACCCCTGAGTTAAAGGATAAATACATTTTTTAAATCAAGCTCAATTCATGGATGGGCACATCCATAGCTTGGTATTTCTTCTCCTTTTACTCCTCAATTTTGTCATAGTAACGATACCTCATTGGACTCTATTTTTACGTTAAAAATATGTAAGCAGTGAAGGGAAACAACTGCTCTTGGCAAAATTGGGAAAGCAACATAACTGAGGAAGGATGAAAGGGCAGCAGAGAAAGGCTTTGATGTCAGTAAAAGATCACTGCTTTGAGGAAGAAGGCAAAACAAAGCTGCAAAATTCTCTTAGCCCAGCTAGGAGTTGAATCTAACATTGACTTTAGATGTATCCGTATCATCAACATGTCATTCAAAAACTGAAGGGTTGTGCTAATCAAAGGCTTTCATTTTTTTTACCAGAATCCTGCAATAAATGCAGAGTGATTAATAGGGAGTTTCATCTCTCTGTAAAGAAAAGCTGCTTGAGAATTGCTTAGGCAGTTCTGGATTGCTGCTCTGTCACAGATGCAAGCAGACTTTCTGATGATAAATCCCAAGATTATATAAACATTTTATGCATTTCATCTACTTGATAAGTTGCTGGTTCTATTCTAAACAAATAACTTTAGCAGAGCTCAGTTCTATTTATATGCCCTGTGAAACTTCACCATAAGAATGCTCACTTGTTAAGACTTCTATTTGCCTTGCAAACGGCTCCTGAGGTGGTTTAAACAGAGTTTAAGTGTCCTCTCCTCCCCCTCTAACACAAATTCTCAGCTTTCTTCTTTTGCAGGCCTTAACCATGATTTAGAAACATCAGCAAACATCAGTAAATACTGATCAAGTCTTTCTCGTACAGGGGGGGTGTTACAAAACCTAACTGTACACAGACTTAGCAAGCAGATGCCACATTCAATGTTATTCAAGTTAACAAGAGGGGCGGGCAGGGAGGGGAGATACATTTACACTGGGATGAAGAAAGGATTTTTATTTGCAGACCGTCATTTTATAAGAGACCATGTTTCACTTGCACTTGCTGTTTTCCAGCTTTTGCAAGGCTTAAGGCTATGGGGGAGGGGAGACAGAACGAAAAGAAATGTGAGGTCCTCGCTGCTCCCTGAGCTTGATGGTTCTCTTGCAGATGTTTCATTGCCCAGCTAGATAGTGCTTGATGAGGTTGGGTAATGAATTGTCCACCAGAAAACAATCAAGCTCAGAAAGCATCAAGGACAGTTCAACCCTGAGCCACAAATGTTATTTTCTGTTGGCATAAAAGAATTATGAGACATTGCTCATCTTGCTCACTCTTATTGTGACTGTCTTCCTCAGGAATATGAATTCACGGTGCTTCCCAATGCCTACATGATCCACATGCCACACGCGCCCAGCTTCGACATCACCAAATTCCGTTCCAACAAGCAGTACCGTATTTGTCTCAAGACCCTCAAAGAAGAGTTCCAGCAGGATATGTCGCGCCGCTACGGCTTTGCCGCATTGAAATATCTCACGGCTGAGAACAACAGCTAGCACCGCCAAGCTCTTAATGGAAAAGCAAACTGAAAAGAGGAGGAGCCGTTTCACGTGTGTGGACCCCATTCTTAAATTGTGGGACGCCGTTGGTTGTTTTTTGGTTTTGCTTTGTTTTTAAAACCACATCAAACAGTTCTAACGGTAGAGCTTTGGAACACGATGTCTCTAGACGTTGCTCGAAAGCACCATTCATCCACCTCCTACAAAACTCTGGCTTGATTGACCAAGAGGTGGACACAAAATGTATGGGGTTGGGGACAGCACTACCCACATCTGTTGACACCACACAGGGTGGCAGTAACTGTGTAAAACAGATCTTGATTCTTAAAATTGCACACAGATTTTATTTGGAATATAGGCTTTCATGTTACTATTTAATAATATCACAGTTTTTTAAAAAAAAGAAAGAAATGTAAAGGAAGATCTTCAGATTACTATCCTGTGAATTAAATGAACAAAAACAGCCCCTACTTTTCCTTATTAAAGGAATTTGCCTATGTCACACAACTTTTGTCTAACCACAGAGAACACTATACAGTAAGCTGAACCAGACTTCTCCGTCAGATGAATGGGAATCCTATCCAACCGATGGGACTTGTGATATATTATAGTCTGAATATTCACAGCATTGTGTATGCACTTCTGTGGCATCACTCAGTCATTGCTCTTATGCTGCAAGATGGACTCTTCTCCAACTCCCCACTACTGTCACCTGCTCTGTTCATATCCTTTTTTTTCTCAAACCTAAATTGCATCCTTTCACACCTCAGATGTATCCCCAAATCTAGCCATTCCCCCACAAGAAGATCTGTGCTTTTACTGACCTGGAGAGATACCCATCACATTCAATTTTTGCTTCCATTTTATAAGGGTTGGTGTTTTTTTTAAAGTATTTCTTGGCAACACAGATCAAATTGGAATCTAAAGTATTGGGAAAGAAGGATTAATATTTAATTAATTAATAAACTCAGGTGATTGGGGAAAATCAGTCCAATAGCTCTTCCACTTCACATCCATTTGGTGTGAGTGGACATCATTACTAAGCAGGAGGGTGGAACCACAGAATTACAGACTTTGGGGAACTAATTCAATCAAGTGTTGTTAAACTAAAACGAAATCAAAATGAAATGGTGTATTGGTGGGGGAGAAAAAAAACGGGAAAATCTGGATGGTCTTTGCTTGGAAGTGAATCCATTCAATTCACTCCTATTGTATGTAGAACTAAGTATGGGTGAGAATCTTGAACAAGGAACATTAACACATAGACGTGCAACCCAACACTGGATATTTTATTTTATTTTTTATTTCTTCAGTATTAATGTTGTGTTTACATGGCTGGAGGAGATGAGGTTTAATGCACTACCCTTATTTGGGGCTATTTGTATTTGGTTGCAATGTTATTCAGAGAGCAGAATTTGAATAAATCAGAATTATGTCTCTCTTCCTTTCCCCAAGAATGTTAAGAGTCTTAACCAACATCCTTACATGACTAGTCACTGTGCATTTTGTACTATTAATTAACTATCCCATATTTCCTCTTTGGCGAGGCCAATGTGACTTCTTTCAACTTTTGTAGTAAACTGTCTGGGTTCCAAAGATTTTCCAGGATTTATGCATCAGTGCTGATCTATAACAATTACACTCAAGAGATCAAAGCTGCTACTTCAAGTCAAAAGCAGGAGAAGAATTCTTGGCTTGGGATTTTGTTCAGAACTTCCAATGAAACAATACTGCATGCTTAACATATTTCTGTTTCCTTTTCTTCTACTGAAAGATTAATACTAGAGCAGACACATCTTGCTTCTTTTGAATTCCACAAAGCTTGGGAACCACCTGGAGCTCAGCAATCACATTGCTAGTAAATATATGCATTGCATGGCTGACATATGCATTTGGTTCCAAAGAGACCCCAAAATCACTTTAGAGGATTTATGTTCCTATTCAGAACATGGCTTTATATAAGAATTTGCAAGAAAAAAGATGGGAAGCTGAAGAGGAACCCCAGGAGAATAAAATCAGGAGAAAGAACATCAATCTGTCCCTAGCATAATTAGCTCTAAAAAAACAAACAAGCCAGAGCAAATAGTAAAACTCCAACATTAGTTGACTATATAATACTATGCGATTCTAGTGGATGTATTGTAAAACTGAATGAATAAGAAATTTGAATTAAGAAGTTCATGTAAAATGTCCATTTTGGACTTCACAAGTCTATAGAAAAAGCCTAAATGCCAAGACTGCATTGTTGAAAATTTTCTGATGAAATTCATAACTCATAATTTCATACCTTTTATGTACAAAAATATAGGCTTTGGGGAAAAATACACATAAAAGTTATTCCTGTGAATTGAAAGATATACATGGATATGTTTCTATAGTTTTATTGGCAACAGTATGAAAGTCATTTGCAAGAATCTTCTTCCAGGATTATTCCATGTCTGGTGGTCATCATCAAATAACTAACCAAATACATCTCTGCTTCAAGGTGCATATATGTAAGAAAGGTAAGGCACAAGAATGCATTTCCCTGTGCAAAATATTGCTTGTGAAAAGTGCCTAGTTTGGGAAGCCTGAATAGTCAAAAGAATATAGCTTTTTGGTTTCTTATACAGCACAGCCTAACATAAATTGTGGTTGGTGAAAAAAGCAATAGGATGAAAATGAAAATGACATTGAAAGAATTGCTCACTAGCAAGCATTGACTAGTATGCTTATAGCATGAAACGATAGATAGACAGGTTTGGTCTGTTTCTAGTTTATTCTCTGAAAAAAAATATTTAAGAACATATTAAAGGATGTGCCTTAGAACAGGGCCCTCAATACCCTGCAGTGTACAGGGCCATAAAGTTTGGATGCTGCTATACCAGCGAAATATGTCTAAACATGGAATAATGGAGAGAATGTCAAGCAGTATCTGATCCAACCCATTGCATAGTCTCAAAGACCAAGCATTTGCCATTTTGTGCTCCTTGGGACAACCAGCAAAGCAAATCAGTTGCATGTGTGTGCAGATCCCTAGAGACAGCCTTCAAGAAGTCAGATGAGATGGAGAGAAGGGAAGCAGAATGAAGGAATAAGTGTTGACATTTTAAGCACGATCTAAAATATAGTTTAATGGTATGTCCAAGCCTGTTCATTTCACCATAGGGCATTTTTATATATAGTCAGAATGAACGTTTTAATTGTTATGAACCTGCCTCAAAAAGATAAGGACTTAATGGGCTTTGTCTTGTGGCCATTCTCCACTACACTGATACAGCTTTTCTATTTTCTGAAGCATCAAGATGTAGATAAGTTATGACAAAGTTAAAGATGAAAAGAAAATATTTTTAACTATTCCACCACCTTCCAAAGGAAACCTTTACCTAGCTAGATAAGTACAAATAAAAATCTGTTTTAAAACAACTTTTCCCAATGTGGGACCCTTTTAAATACAGGCATGGTATTTACATTTCTAAAATCTCAGAAACGGCAATGCTTCCTGGAATATGAGGAACTGAAATCCACACATCTGGAGATCAGTCAGGTTGGAGTGGGCTGTTGCAAAACATCTCAGTGCGTAGCATCTCTAATGCATTAATGTGAGATTTTTCTCCTTTCGCAAGTGTGCGTTCAAAATGCAAACAACTTCATGTTTTGAAAACTGATATAAACAATAACTAAAAATATGAAAGGCATATTGCCAAACACAGTAGAAATGTTCCATGTACAGTTACCTAGCATAGTATTCCATGGAATGGTGATAAATACTTCTGAAGAATAGCGTAAGTCACACTGGTAATATTTTAGTACAAGTTTAGCATTAAAATTTAATGTTTCCTGTCCTGAGAATGTGCCAGTACACTGCATATACCTCTGAGTTGGTAGGATGGTTGAAACAGTTATTGGCTTACAAAGGGTACTCTAGATTAGAGATTCATTTATAGAATAGCATGAGCATGATTTTGCTGTAAAACTGGATTCTAGTTGTGGAACATTTATCAAAATGAGCTAAAATTGAATGGTGCCGCTCTTACCATCAGCAGGGAATGTGACATGTGGGAAAAATACAATTAAGGCTGATAAGCTGGTTGACATTTTGACCTTGATCCAAAATAGGAAGCAGAGGTCAACATCTATGCCCCATCTGGCATGCAGAAGATTGCAATTTGGAATGGGAGAAGTAAAAAAAATTTTTTTATAAAACAAGAAACAAAAAAATGAAAGCTATATATTTGTGAAAGTATGTATTGGGGATGTGGTGGCTCAGTGGCTAAGATGCTGAGCTTGTAGATCAGAAAGGTCAGCAGTTCAAATCCCTAGCACCACGTAACAGAGTGCGCTCCCGTTACTTGTCCCAGCTTCTACCAACCTAGCAGTTCGAAAGCATGTAAAAATGCAAGTAGAAAAATAGGGACCACCTTTGGTGGGAAGGTAGCAGCGTTCAGTGCGTCTTCAGCATTTAGTCATGCCAGTCACATGACCATGGATGTCTTTGGACAGCGCTGGCTTTTCAGCTTTGAAACAGGGATGAGCACCGCCCCCTAGAGCCGGGAACAGCTAGCACATATGTGCAAGGGGAACCTTTACCTTTACCTTTATTTGCGAAATTAAAGAATTAGAAGAAAATGAATGAGTGTGACCTAATCTTGTGAAGCTGATGAAATCATTCAGAGAAGTGAAGGTATAGATATAAATGAAAGGATGACAAGGTATGTCCAAATTATAAATATGCATCATAGATTATCATGAGTGTCTACATAACTACGAATCCATAGATTGATAATAGCTGCATATTATGCTCAAATGAATTCTATAGTGAATGAACTAGACATGATTTTTGGAGAAAAAAATGTGCAAAATTCTAATTGCATGTAATCCCGGGGGAAAATATTTCTGTAAGGTGACAAAAGGATGACTTGGAATAGATAAAAGAATACTGAAAATCGTAATGAGCCATTTGAAGACCTCAGGATGAATTAGTAACTGATTAGCATTTCCTTCAGGGAGGTGGGTAGTCTAGGAATATGAAATATAAATAAATAAAATTTACATAGAAAAAAGGTCTGCTTATTTAAAATATACTTTAAGCTTAAGTCTATACATGTGGCAGAGAAATGGATATAAATCCAAATGAATGATTGATTGGTTTGTGATGAAAAATTGAGAGAAACAAAGATATAATCAGTCTGGTTGTGGAGCAGACTGATTATATCTTTTTTGGTAGTGTCAAGATGAATTTGGGTGGAAAGGGACAGGAAAAGAAGTGAAAGAAAGTAGAGTGAAAGTAGAATCATTGCAAGAAGATGAAATATATGAAAAGGTATTAGCCAAAAGGTGAAATTCCATTCGAATACATGGCAAAACACTGAGAAATCTGTTTGGCACAGAGTGAAAAAGAAATATATTACAGAGTGCCACAAAAGTGTGAGATAGTATGTTAATGGGAAACATGAAAAAGAATGTTTGGTGGAAAAAATAAGGAAAAGAGTTGTGAATGAGAAAGCTACATATAAAAGGTCATTACTCAAAATATTGGGATGAAAGATATAGTATAATGTGTATAGACAGAAAAAGATAGCTATATAGAATGTAATTTTAAAAGAGCAAGGAATGGTTAATATTAATAAAAGCAGCAAAACCTACAGAGTAATTTTGATGGAAATAAAATTCTGGAAAAAGTTGAAAAATTATGGGGTGCAAATATAGGCAGTGTATCCAGGGAAATAATAAAAAGTAATGTGATTTGTTAATGAGTAAGGTTTTTTAATGTGTATGATACCTACACTAGTGCCTGACTTGAAATAATGCCATTATTATTCCCATAGATACATAGAAAGTAGACTAAAAAAAGCATTAAGTATGTCTGGCAATGTGGCAAAATTCTGATTGAAATGGTACAATAAGTAACAGCAAGCAATATTTGGAAAATACTATGTGGCTTTATGCTTGATTTTAAACCAGATTTTTGCTCTTCAGCATAGAATTAAAAAATGTGAGACATTAATATGAGAAAGCATATTGTATGCTTGCTGAATTAAGGAAAATATATGATCTGGTGCAGGGTTGGGTTCTAACTTACCTCGCCACCGGTTCACTGCCTCCCGCGCTGCGTGGGCACACCTCATGCGCACATGCGCAGTAGAAAAAAGCCCCAAAAAATTCCAAAAAAACAAAAGGCCTAAAATGAGATGGTGGCGCATGCGCAGTGCTGGAAACCCGGCTTCTGCACATGCACAGAAGAAGAAAAAAATCTGGATATTTTTTTTTAAACTATTTTTTCCCAAAAAAAAAAAGATGTCGGTGCCCACAGAGCAGAACCGGCTTTGTGACATCACCAGCGGCCTACTACCTACTTGGTAGAACTGGTAGGAACCCACCTCTGATATGGTGGATGGTGTTGGATTAAGGAATGTTCTATCTGAGTATTAAGGTTGTTTATGGAATGTGATTAGATTAGAAATGAAGCAAATAAACATTGAGCAGTGTTAAGACAAGGATGTCTGTTCTCCCTTGGATATGTAATATATTTATAGATAACTATGTAAAAAGTGCTTGTGATAATAGAGCCATGAATGTAGAATATTTTTGCATGCAGGTGATGTTGATAATTCTGGCTAAAAAGCTTAAATGATTTGCAGCAAATTTTAGACGATTATAAAACAAGAAACATGGATCTTAATGTCTCAAATGCCAAGGTGACTTTGATGGTTGAAGAAAACAAAACCCCTAGAGCAAAGAGATACATTTGTAATGCCTCGATACGTTTGTTAAAAATGAAAGAAAGTATGCAGATATTGTCGGCTACTGTAAGAGATGTAATTGCTGGTAGAAAGGTAGCAGCAGTATGTGTGGGGAAATGAATGTGTGTTGAAAGAAACAAAATTGTTTTCTGTCCACTTATTTCTAAAGGGCAGAAATTTGTATATGTCAGGAGAAAGATGACATTAAGATCAGTGCAATAGGAATTCCTAAGAAGTGTACTTTGTGAAGAAAGGAGTGGGTGATTAATGTGCTCTAAATACAGAAGCAAGTAACAAGTGCTATTAAGGTAGCCTGGGCATATAGAGAAAATTATATTACAAAGTAAAAAAAAGAGATGTATTCACATATTTACTTAATTACATATTTATCCATTTTTTTTGTACATACTTTAATATCCTGATCACTTTCATAAATTCTGGGCAGAGTTTAAATTTTTTTTTTAATAGCAAAATCATAAAAATGATCAATGAAAAAGCAAGCATTATTAAAAAGTAGCAAAATGACAATCATTTCAAGCTGCAAAACCTGGCAAAATATTAACACCTTCACAGTTTCCTAAACTCTGAAAAATATTTTATTTATTTATTTATTTCATCGAGCATGTATTAGATAACAGATATAAGTATAAACATGATTATGAATACATGAAATGAATACAAATAAAAGAGAACATTAGGACAGGGACAGTAGACATGTTGGTGCGCTTATGCACGCCCCTTTCAGGCCTCTTAGGAATGGGGTGAGGTCGACAGTAGACAGACTAAGGTTAAAGTTTTGGGGGTTTGGGGAAGAAACCACAGA
>JANHFT010004412.1:47680-60609 GCA_032467955.1 Pseudoxenodon macrops | reverse complement strand
GGAAGGAAGGAAGGAAGAAAGAAAGAAAGAAAGAAAGAAAGAAAGAAAGAAAGAAAGAAAGAAAGAAAGAAAGAAAGGAAGAAAGACACAAAGAAAGACACAAAGAAACAAACAAATAAATACATTCTTGCACCTTCCTTTGTATAGATTAAAGAAAAGGATGTCTGATAGCAAGCAAATAAGAGAACAGCAATGCAACAAAGGAATAGAAAGTGTGCATCAAAAAGAGAGAATATTGGTAGCACTTACCTTTCCTTCTATTTTGTTAGTATATGTGGTCTTTAGGAGTTTATTGCCAATAGAATACAGCCTATGAAAACAAAACAAAACAAGCATTCTGCCCTATTGTCTCTACTTTAACCTTGCCTTTTGTATAATGGGAGGACTACTATAGCAATTGAGGCTTTCCTAGGTATGTTTGCAGGAAAGGGAATAAGATGCAACTGAAATTCCACCCTTTTTACACATCCAAAAGAACAGGCAGAATTTTGATTGCACTTTTGAAGCCGCCATCTTAGTCTGCTTTTTAACCACACCTTATGGACACTCTTACGTGAGCAAGATTTCAATTCCTGCCCCTGAAAAAAAAAAAAAAGGCAAAAAGTTTGTACTCATACACTGTCTAAAAAAAATAAACAAACCCAAAACAGCAGAATCATCCTCCTGCAATAATCCCGATTTTCCACGCACTCATCACTTTAAAAAATCTAATGAAGTTCATAAAGCTTTCACGGTTTAACTGTTTATGACATTGGAAATCAATGGGATTAAGGAATGCTCTTTGGGCACTTTGAATGCAAAACATTTTCTGACATTAAAATGAATGCGAATGCTACTATTTTCATAAAATTCTGGCTGCTGATAGAGGCTCCCTCAGCTGATCAGTGGAGATACCTTCTGGGACATCATGAGCAATAAAATTTCAGTGTACTCAGCATGTTAAAAAATTAGCAACACATTGACTAACAGAAGTGCTTATACCTCTGGAGGCTGCAAAGTAAGCACTGAATAAATTCAGTCATTGGCAACTTGTATATTAATTTCCTTGGCATGAATTTGTACCTGTAGTTTCAAAAACTGCTCTGGCTTAATCAGAGGTAATTCATACCAACCTGTTCCCAGCTCTTTTTTGTTTTCAAATACAGGTAGTCCTCGACTTATGACCACAATTGAGCCCAAATTTATGTTGCTAAGTGAAACATTTGCTAACTGAGTGTCAGGGTTCAGACCGATGCCCTAATTAAATCACGAGTCTCAAGCCAAGCTTCAAAAGAAACCCAGTTATTTATTAGGAGCTTCATGTTAGCACAATCCAAGGGAAGCCAACTCTGATTTCACTTTATTCATGCTTTGGCTCTGACCCTGTTTCCTCCTCCCCCCAAGGTGTGTCATCAATCACATTTCCCAACAAAGCAATTTTGCGCGTTGTAGAAGTCACTTCGTACGGCCACTGTGGGTACCCCTGGAGATGACCTTGATATTGCTGCTGGAATGTGCTTTATTACGTGCTTTAAAGCAGGTCAGGAATGCTTCGCGAGTTGACATTGAGTTTGCCACATTTTACAACCTTTCTTGCCACAGTTCTTAAGTGAATTACTGTAACTTTTAAATTAGTCAAACTGTTGTTAAGTGAATCTGGCTTCCCTATTGAGTTTACTTGTCAAAAGGTCACAAAAGGGGATAATATTATCCTGGGACACTACAACAGTCATAAATATGAGTCAGTTGCCAAGAATCCAAATTTTGATCACATGACTATAGAGATGCTACAACGGTCGTAAATGTAAAAAACTGAAAAACACTTTTTTCAGTGTTGTTGCAGCTTTGAACATTCACTAAACTAACTGTTGTAAATTGAGGACTACCTGTAATTTTATTGAAGATTATAATTACAATAGCAAAAATCAATACAAATCAAAAGAAAGATAGAAAAATAGAAAGACTGAATAAAAAGTGCAAAAGGAAAAATTAGAATACCATGAAAAATAAAAAACCAAAAAGAAGCATATAGTAAAGAAAAAAAGAAATATATATACAGAAGTGATTTTCAATCTTCATGACAAATATAAACAATTTTAGTAACTTTTCACATCCTCTTATTTACAACAATTATTTATTTTCCCCACATCCCATCCTTTTTCTTCCCATATCCCATTCATGAATGGATCCAGAATTGCATCCATGAATTCAATTAGCAGTCAGAAGACAGAATTTCATAACATATAGACAGACGTAACCATAGTTTCAACTGGAAAACTGGGAGCATTCCAGACCAAGTATAATCTAAAAAAATACCTGGAATTCCTGGAAGCTTGGCAGTCCGACAAATAAGCCATCAATAGATATAAAGAAATAAGTCACATTCACACATCTTTCGAATGAGACAATAAAAGGCTAAGAAGGAAACAAAAACACGAGAACACATTGTCTGCAGTACCTAAGACTCAGTTAAGCAGGCATTAACACCAAGGAAACAATAAAGAAGAAAACAATACCCTAATCAAGGAATTACCAAGGAGAAAACCCCACCCCTACATATAATGCAAGCTACTTATAAACTGGGAGCAAACCCCACACTCACTAGCATTCATTATATTACCTGCATAAGGTACCTCATGCAGAAACATCTGCAAGCAACAACTGTGCTCAGAGAGCACCAAGGACTCCACAGTTAAGTGAAGTACGCCAGAATTCAGCTGAATCTACTACATGGTTTATTTCAATAGCATTTCTTAAAAAATAAACTGGGAATTCACAAAAGTAGAATCCAATTCAAGAGAACAAAGATGAAAACCAATAGAATAATGTGGTCAACTTTTCCCCCCATATCTCAACTCTCCATCTTTCTGTCCTAATCACAGAAATTGCTTAATGTAATCTTGTGTTTGGACACAAAATTGAAAAAAAATAGCAAGATGTGTGGTACTAATAAAGCAGAATATTCATTAGCACTGATTTTGTTATCTAGTTTGGGTAATGAAATGTCTGCAAGAAAACAACCAAGCTCAGAAATGCACCAAGGACCCCTAGATAACAACAGCAGGGTTCTGTACAATTACTACTCTATAGCAAGAGTCTCCAACCTTAGCAACTTTAAGACTTGTGGACTTCAACTCCCAGAAAGCTTTGCTGACTGATGAACTCTGAGAGTGGAAGTCCACAAGTCTTAAAGTTGCCAAGGTTGGAGACCCCTGCATCAATAGGAGAAAGAAGCTTCTCAGGAGCAACTCATATCAGAGAGAGGACAGGGAGGAAAAAGACAAATTTAAAAAGTATTTGAAGAGTGGTGATAGGTATTTTATTATTATGAAAGCTAATTTGTTAGAAAAACACATGCACCTTTATGTATTAGCTATTCAGACTTAGTTCAAAACACAGAAGTCTGGATTTCATCATCTGTCAGCTCCTTCATCTGAAATCAGTCCTGAAACATTTTTATTGATCTATTTTACAAGAGTTTTAAGCCATTCCGATTCCATTTGACTCTGATCAGAGTACATTTTCCATCTTTGTAACTCAGATCAAAACAATAAAATGGGATACATAAGATAAGTAATTGTATTCTAACATTCAACAGGAAAAAAACCGGATTTGGAACAGTGTCCTCCATACCCAACCCTCACAAGCAATCCAGAAGGATGCTATGGCTGATTAGAAATCAAGCAACAGCAAACTCCCCTTATTTCACTTTCATCATCCACAAACGTTATTTAAGGTCATCTCTGTGTTACACCTAGTCATGAATCCTGATTAAAAAGGATTAAGATACTTCATTTCTTCTAGAGCCCTCTAAAACAGCCCCTCCACTTTCTGAATAAACTTTTCCCAAAAAGTTGATCATAGATCAGAAATTGGTTGATCATTGTCCACAGCATCCAGGTTGAGCTATGGTTTCTTAAGAAGTAGGTCAATCATCAGCTCCTTCAAGGAGGATACTAACATCAAGGAGACATTTAGCACCAACTTGTCCTAGCCAGCCATCATCTCCAGAAGGGCAAGGGTCCAGTCTACAAGTTGCAGAGCTGATGATGGAAAGCAATACAATAGCTCAATCATCATCACCACCACCACCTTTTAACAACCCAATAATCCCTTGTGGGGTGGAGTGTGGGCAACTGAATGGAGCTAGCAGAGTGTTTAAAGACAGGGTGCCCTTCCTGTTGCCAATGCAACAGGAGTTTTGTTCAGCAGATATAATCTCATTGTGCCCAGAGAGAGAAATATCTGCTTCTATCTAGGATCAAACTCACACTTTCCTGGTTATGAGGCAAGAGCTCCACTTCTAGGCCACCACACCACTCCAATACAATAGCTCAATATAGGTATACAAACCCCGGGGGTCCTGGGAGTTCGGCAGGGTTTCGGCGATCCTCTAGCCAAGGATTGCCGTGGTTCAGCGAACTCCTAAATGCCACCCCTGGATGGCCACACCCACCCTGCCTCTCCCCTTCCACCCCTCCCCTCCCAGGAGTCTCCACACAGCCCGTTCATCATTCCAGGTAAGTGTTGGGGCTATGCAGAGGGACTGGGAGAGCAAAAAACAGGCCTACCAGAGGTTCCGGAAGTCCAGAAGCCTGTTTCCGGCCTCTAGAGGGCCTCTACAGCCTGGGGGAAGCTGTTTTCGCCCTCCCCAGGCTTCAGAGGCTTTCCTCGAGCCTCTGGGAGCGCAAAAAACGGGCCTCCCGGAAGTTCCAGAAGTTTGGAAATGGGCCTGTTTCTGGCCTCCAGAGGGCTTCTGAAGTCTGGGAGAAGCAGTTTTTGCCCTCCCAGAGGCTCAAGAAAAGCCTCCAAAGTCTGGGGAGGGTGAAAAATGCCCTTCCCCCACTGTGGTGCAGGCAGCTGACTAGGTCACACCTACCATGACCATGGCCACCCAGCAATGGGGCAGCGAATCTTTTGCTAAAGGATCTGAAGCCCACCCCTGTGCAAACCTATAGTATAGATATTTTTTATAGTAAGCCGAATAATGTAAAATATCAATTTACTGCAAATTCTGTTTTTAAGGTGAAGTTTTTAAGTCTCAAGACCTCTTGTAGAAGTCCACCTACTATTTTCATTCCTTAGGAATAAAAATTCCAAGGGTCATAATAAAATACAAAAATCTCAATCTAAAGAAGCCTCCATTTTGCAGACTCTGGATGCAAAGCCTCATATTTCTGTCAAGATATCCCCTGGAAATAGCCCATTAGTTTAAAGTTGTAAGGATCTGCCAGTTTAATATATATTAACTTCACATTAATTTTTACATCATGCCAGTTATGTCAATTTATGAATGACCATTTATATTATTTGCATAATGTAATTTGCTATTTAATGGACATTCAGAATTGTCACCCCTCTATTATTGATCCATTAAATCAACGTTTCAGTGTTCTAGAAGTAAACACAAGGATTATCTTTAGCCATTATGAAAGTTAATGGTTTGTGTGTGTGTTGTGTACAATCCGAACTAGCAAAATAGTGGCCACATTGGGGATATGGTGAAAGATATTTTGGAAAATATTTGCTAGCTGGAGTCTGAATTGAAATGAAAACATATATAAATATAGCCTGATGCAATAACCTTGATATTCATGGCATTATTAAAAGAGAAAAAAAGACATTAAGATGTTTATTCTTTGGCTTTTATCTCAAGGCTCTGTTTGAACTGCATTCCCTTTGTTCTCAACACTTGTATTTTTCACATTCTTTGTGGCCCTCTGGGTGAAACTTGCATGAAATTATATTTGTCATTTGCTTGCAAGTTACACCTCAGAAAGGAACGTTTTAAATTATGTAGCAGCTCAGGTGGCTTGAACTATCTGTGTACTGTACTTTTTTTTCTTCTTCCACACTGCAGCTGCAGATGACTCGAAGTAGGTTTGGGGAATGAGACTAAAATGTCTCCTCTCTTCAGGTCTACAAACATCTTTTCAACTGAGTAGTTTGGTGTTTATCACAACCACCTGTGAACGCATCGCCACATTGGTTAAAGGTCACAAACTGAACAGCCAAGAAGAACTCGGTTTAGTAACCACTTCCAAATTTCCAAGGAGTTGTTGGTGGGTGGGGAGAAGCACGGTAAGAGGGCAATTCCTCCCCTCCCTTCTAGGACATGCAGTAAGGAAAATATAACTGCTCATTCTTTATAACCTGCATTAAAACAAACCCAACGCCACAGAGACACTTTCATACAGGTATAATAACAGACATAAACTACAGTATTGAATGCAGTGGTATTAAAGTGCCTGGATCCTGAAGAGTCATTGCTAGCCATTTGTAGACAGCAATATGAACAATGTCTTTAAAGCACAATGATTATTTAAACAAATGAAATTTTCTCAGATCTTGCAAAATGCCCATGGCAAATGTTTCTGCAGAAGTCCCCCATACTCATTTCTCCTACTCTCTGTTGGATGGATTGATCGATCTCTCCTCCTGAACTGGATCTCTTCCATCCTGGCCCATCTGAATCTAATTCACTTCTCTCAGTTGTTCGCAACTCAATCTTCCCACTAATGGATCTACTGGATAATTCCCTTGCTTGTAAAACTTGCCCACTTCTGTCTCCCCTCATTGAACGAGTTGCCAACTGATATTCCTGAATATGGGGCACTCCCAAGGTGCCCCCTTCCTTTATTAGCTGTGAGGATCAGAACCCCAGCAAGGCAAAATACTGTAGAAAGAAATGCCTTATGCGTTCTTCCCTTTTTTCTCTTAATTATTCATCAGTTCGTCTTTTTCCCCCGACCAGTTATTCAACTAAGCCAGTGATGGCGAACCTATGGCACACATGTCACAAGTGGCATGCAGAACCATCTCTCCAGGCACATGAGCCGTCACCCGTTGCTCTTCCAGTTCCGCACCAGCCAGCTGGTCTTCATGCTCATGGTAGCACCAGGAACTGGAAGAGCAGCTGCCCGGTGCGCATGTGTGCACCAGGAAGATTATCTTCCGGTTTCCAGCATGAACATGTGCACCAGCCAGCTGGTCTTTGTGCATGCATGGATGCCAGAAACTGGATAGACCAGATGGCCAGTGTGCATGAATATGCCGGAAATGAGAAGATCATCTTCCTGGTGCGCACATCCACACCAGGCAGCCGCTCTTCCATTTTCCGGCATGTGTGTGTGCTCCCATTTCAGCACTCAGTGCCAAAAAGGTTCGCCAACACTGAACTAAGTTTTAGCTCTTATTGCTTTTATTTTCCCTCCAAGCCTAAATAAATCCTTGTGTCCCCCACCTCAAACTTTACCTAATCATGCTAACCTTCTTTTTCTAACCTTTCTTTCCCCTCCCTTCATGAGCATCTCTGCACATTTGTCTGTGCACCCCTACTGGTTTACATTACATGTTTGCTTTTATTACTTGCCAGTCTTTAGGGGAATTCTGTTTTCCCTAATTGTGATGTTCTACATGCTGGCTAGAGAATTCTGGGAGTTGATGTTCATAGATCTTACATTTGCCCAGTTTTACTGTACTGACTTCAAGCTGTCTTACCAATTCCTTCTGCTTACCATAACATCTCTAAGGATGCTATTCCTCTGCTTCAGACTTTGCTCACTTACAGCCTGGGCTATCAAATGTTAGCATCCACTTCTCTTCCTTGTTTCTGGCAACTGCTGCTAGTTTGCCCCAAATGTTAATGTTTGTACTTATTTCTTAATGCTACTGTGATTTTCCAGACTTCATATATGCAATTGTAGCATTTTGTATAGCACATTTTGCAATGGTCACAAGTGCTAACATTTCAGGAAGAAGGAAGGAAGGAAGGAAGGAAGGAAAGAAAGAAAGAAAGAAAGAAAGAAAGAAAGAAAGAAAGAAAGAAAGATCTATTCATATCCATAATCCAAAACATGGCAACATTTCCAACTATTAAGCTCATTTCATGCTTTTTAGAATAACATTGCTGAAACAGGCTTGCTGCTGTCTATCCAACCACTATCACAAGTTTGAGTCCCTTCTTTAAGAATCCAGACAGTCCCTGAAAGTATGATAGACAGCTTGCTATTTCAGGGCTGAACTAGCACCTGCGAGGGGACAGGACCTTTCCTAGTTTAATTGTGGGCAGCAAGTCGTGGCAGCAATCAGGGTCAGGCAGTGGCTGTGGAGGTAACTGATATGGAAACAACAGATGTCACGGTGGCAGGTGTAATATCTGCAACTCGGCTTCTTTATATTGCTTCAGGTAGAAACAAATGCATAATGAAAAAGCACCAAATCAAAGGCAACACAGTAGAAGCTGTGGTGCAAATGGGTGGGTGACAAGCATGTCTGCTGGTGAACAGAAGTGGCCTTCTTCCCTTTAAGTTCTCTATTATTTCAATGCTTTTCTTTTTTTAAAAAGTCCCTAACTTCAGTTTCTTTACATTGGCGATGAACACAAGAAAACCAGATCCTGCTGACAATAGTCTACTAAAGGAAAATAAGATATCATTGCACATCTCCGAATATTCTCTAAATTATTTATTATTTTACGTTACTTTTAAACGGTTGCAAGAATGGAACCGGGACATCCACATATTTTTTTTCTTAAGACGTCTGTACTGTACAATACGGTTCTTATTGCCCTAAAATATAATCAGAAAAACCTCCAAATATCCATATTATGTTTATATCATAAATGTTCTAAATGAGCTCATTATAATGATCATAATTTACAGTTAAAAACAAACAGTGGATTTTTTCCAGAGGCTTTTAATATCTTTTTTTTTAATTGTTCGCTGTGTTCAAAATATGCAATTTTTTTTAAAGATTAAAGCATTAAAGTTGCTAATTATATTCTCAGAACTAATAATTATTTCTTTACCCTTTTACTACCTTCTTCTGGCAATAAAAAAAAATGTCAGCACTGATTTAATTTTTTGCTATTATAGGATTAAAAGAAGTTTCTAAAAGGCAATTAAACATGCCCTATAGCAATTTCCTATCAGCATCCAAAAACTCTTTGCTAAAACAACAGAAATTTTAAAAAGAATATTCAAGCTCTCTACGCTCATTTTTATATAACATTCCATTGGCAATTATCTCCAAAGACAACTTGACTGCCATAATGGGATTTTGCACACATCTAGACCTTCATTTAGTAGATTTATCATATTAGGTTAACAGAAGACGATGAAAGACAGACGATTGCATGGAATACCAACCCTTCTACTTGTTGTGCACTGGTTCTTCACCTTTGGGATCTAAACTCACGATCAGCCAGAGGCTTAAGTGAAAATAATCTCCATGTGAACTCCCGCCTGATGTATCACAAAATCAATTATTGTATGATAGAGCATTTTGTAACCTATGTTCTGGTCGAATTCAGGTGTTGTTTTTTTAAAACTCCCATTGGGAATTCTTCAGTTATCGACGTGGAGAAATATTCTCAGACAAAATGTTGGCAATCAAACATCCCTTTTGTTTTAACAGTCAGAATAGATTCTGTGTGCTTGCGAAACAATACAGCTTCATTTTGTCACTGCACTAGAAGGCAAGTTTGCTTTCTTAATCCATATTTAGAAAGGCATATATATATAGGTAAAAGTAACAGTTTTCCTGTCCAGTTGTGTCTGACTCTACGGCGTGGTGCTCATTTCTGTTTCTTGGCTGATGAAGCCAGTGTTGTCCAAAGACATTTTCCATGGTCATGTGGCCAGCGTGGCTACACACCAAAGGTGTACAGAATGTGGTTACCTTCCCACCAAAATGGTACCTATTAATCTACTCACATTCGCATATTTGGAACTGCTGGGTGGACAGGAGCTAGAACAAGTAAAAGGAACTCACCCTGTTGTGTGTTGCTCAGATCTCCAACCTGGTCTGTCAGCTTTCCAGCTGACATGCTCAGTGTCTTTAACCGCTGAGCCATCACATGTCCCCACCCTCCAAATATATAAAATGCTCTTAAAAACCTTGGGCAGGAGGTTCTTATGAATGTTCTCTCCCAATGTTATTCTCATTGTTAAGTCAATCTGATTTCTCCCCACTGTTTTCATCCATTGAAGTCTGTCATTCCCAATATTATGTTTTCCTGAAAATAAGACGGTCTTATTTTATTTTGACCCCCGAAATAAATGCTTGGCCTTATTTTCGGGGAGGTCTTATTATTTTTGAGGTACAGGAGGCAGCGAGCGTGATTACCTCATGGCTGCACATGTATTTAAATAGTTTTGGGGAGGACTTATTTTTGGGGGAGGGCTTATTTCAGTGCATGCGTTCAAAAGTCTGATTGAGCTTATTATCTGGGGAGGTCTTATTTAAGGGGAAACAGGGTATTTCCTAGGAGTATATTTTAATTGATTAATTTGAAAGCCTTGAATTTAAAAAATGTCAATCCCAGCCATTATTTCAAATACTGAATTGTACTTTGAATGGTTCCCTCCTAATATGGGTTTCAGGACAATTATCCCAAAGACCTCCCAATATATTTATTTTGAATCAGTGATTGACAAAATGTCACATGACATACTTAGCATGAGTATAGGAAATAGCTGTAAGATGTTCTGAACATTATTTTTTTAATCTTCAGAAGATTATGTCATAAGACTCAACAAACCTTAGGTTGAATGATAAATTGTTTGAAACAATCTAATGGGAAAGGGTTAACATGATCTTTAAGTGAAATTAGTCCATTCTTTGTCTTAATTTCTCTTCCACCAACTTATGCATATACTGTACAATTTTCCTTCTTGGATACTATGTGACGAACTATATGGTTTTTAAAAAATCTTTGATTACTGCTTCTCAATCCAATGAGTTTTAAATATATTTTCACCCACTTCTGTTAGCTTCAATTCATTGATTTCTCTTTCTTTTTAATATGCTTTGCCTGTTCCTCAAATGAGCTTGGTCTACTTTGATCAAACCAACTCTTTATTCCCTTCCTAATTAGTTGGTTAATGACAGTTATCTGTATGTAAGTGAGAGACATCATGCCCAGGAATGGAGAGATTATATATACATTGTATTTGCCACTATTGTAAATATACTGTATTACTAAAACAATCATTGTCCTGATCTTTAAATGGGCAAAATGGTACATCCTAGGGAAACAATTTTTGAATCAAGGTACTGCATATGGGCTAACTTACAGACTGCATCCAAAATCGTGGACCCATAACTGCCCAAGAGAATGGAATTTGGGGAGGTTGTGACTGTTTATAAATTATTGGCTGCTGATGTGGTCATGTGATCCTCATTTACAACATTCTGTGACAGTTTCCGAGCCAATCTCACAATCCAGTGCTCCTTCCCCCCATCAGGCAGAATCCATCCGTCTGCTGGGAAGGAAATATGTCTGTTGTTTAATAACTGGTTTTTTCTATTTGTTGTTTAAAAGTTGTACTTGTGTGAGATGGGTGGCCATACAAATTCAATCAATAAATAAATAGGAGAATCCTTCCTTTCACAGTGTAAATAATGTTTCTCAAAAATTATTTTCAATTCAGCCTGTGTCTGAGTTTACAGAGAAATATCGTTTTGGATTATTCTATCTTTGCTCATCATTAAATTGGATCCTGATTAAGAAATCAGTGTAAAATTTCAAATGTCAGCTTATTTTTAACATTACTAGATTTCATGCCAAAACATGGTCCCTCTCATTTTACCAGTTTAATATATACAATGTATGATTGCAGGGCCTGAACTGAGGTCTTGCCAAATAATGCAAAGATGGCCTTGGCTTTACTCTGGAATTGCTATAAAAAAAAACACAAAAGGCCATGAAAATGCAGCAGAGAAGGCCATCACAGAAGTTCCCTCTTTTATATTTATGGGTCTTAATAACCCCGTGCAAATTACTATGGAACTATTGAACTACGGGTGAAGTTAACATTCATGCATTAATAACTCCAAGTTGTTTCCAATTTATAGACAAAAATAAAGGGAGAAATGTAATATGAAGTGACTGTGGGAAAGCACAGCAGAAAGAATGCACAGAGCGAAACGCTAAAATTAGGAGTACAACTTTACAAACGTATTTGTAAGTAAGCACCCTTGAGGCTGTTCTTTGAGTGAAAGAATATTTCACTCAATAATAATAATATTTTTTTACTTAGCACATTGTGCTAGGAAAAAAATTGTCATTCAAGTCTAGAGGTAGTCCTTGATTTATGACCATAATTGAGCCCCCAATTATGGTCATAAATTGGGATGGTCATTAAGTGGGTCATCAAGTGAATGCATCTGATTTTATTAGCTTTTTTGGTTTTTAAGTGGTTGTAAAGTGAATGCCACGGTTACAAAATGAAAACTGTGGTCATTAAGCAAACCCATTGTTCACTATGAGATATCTTTTTGCCAGAAACCAGAAGTAAAGGCTAGAGGGGGGGAAAAATTAAATCGCATTCACATGACCACAGGACACAACAAACAACTGTAAATGGTCTCTAGGTGATTAGTTGTAAGTCAAGAACTACCTGTAAGTCAAGAACTACTAAGGATATGTAGTGAGTTCTGCTCCACTATAGAGAAAGAGTATCAAGAACCAGAACTTCATTGGTTCAGATGAGAAACAGAATTGAACTGAGAGAGGAAGGAAGCAAAGAAAACTTTGAGAATATCAGTAATATCAGGTTTGGAAGTATTACTACTTCGGAAACGAAGGCAGTGCAGAGAGTGGTGAGGATGGCACAGAGGTTCACTGCTGTCTATCCAAGACATAGCATGTAAGTGATGGTTGACCAGGGTCCGCAGTATTGTCTGAGATACTAAACAACCTCTTCACGACCTGTTTTCTTTGTTACCTTCTGGCAGGAGGCTTTGTGGTATCCGAAGCAGAACATTTAGATTCGGTCACAGTTTTGTTTCATATATATTATCAACCTTGTGAATCCTCAAACTTCCTCTTTCTTATAAATATTCAAGATGGAATAGATGGAATATTCAAGATGAATAGATAGATAGATAGATAGATAGATAGATAGATAGATAGATAGATAGATAGATAGATAGATAGATAGATA
>JANHFT010004412.1:33161-43168 GCA_032467955.1 Pseudoxenodon macrops | reverse complement strand
ACCGGTTCTATGATGTCACCAGCTGCTTGCAACCTACTCTATAGAACCGGTGCGAACCGGTAGGATTTCACCCCTGTGTCTGTTCCATGAAAATCAAAAAGAAAAAAATAACTAGGCATACAAAGAAACAAGCCTTGATGAAGAAAGATCAGAACGGTTTCCTCAAAAGAAATCATGTCTCATCAACTTCTTAGAGGTATTTCTTTTTAAGTATCAGCAGGCACAGAGATCAAGGTGAATGCTCAACACTGAAGGGTTAATTTTTCAAAAAGCCTTTGAATAAAGTTCCTCTACAACGACATTTACGTAAACTTAGAGACCACAGGATAAAATAGTCTGTCCTTTCTAACACAGAAAGCAGAAAGCAAAGAGGAGGAATAAATGGGCAACATTTTCAGTGGAGAAAAATAAGAAGCACAATCCCTCAAGAATCTAATTTGAAACCAGTAGGTTTTTTTTTTTACGTTGTTCTAAACAGTCTTGATTTAGTGGTAAGCAGTGAGCTTGCCAAGTTGATGGATGATGCCAAACTATTCAGAGTAATTAAAAAAAAGCAAAAGTAATAATATACCGCTCTAAAGGATGTCTTTAAACTTGGTGAATGGCCAACCAAATGGAAAAATGGGCTTCAATTTGTAAGTTAGTGTAAAGGCTATGGTACATCTACATCTCTTTTGTTACATTTGAAAAAGAAAAATATGCAACAGAAAACAAGCAAACTAATGAAGCCTCACATTTCTAATGAGAAAAGGCCAGACCTTTTGGAATTCTTTAGTTTGAAAGTATGACGGGAGATAAAATCAAGAAAAGGCATAACATGGAAAAATGGAAGGGATAAATTTTTTTCGGTGTTTTGGAACACTAGGACCAAATGTCAATCAATTCAGATGATTTAAAAAAAAGTCAAAATAGTCAAAAGAAGTCTTTATCTCCATAGTGTATAATTAACCTAGGAAGTTCATTACTGTAAAAAAAAAAAAGATATGATGGCCACAACTTAGATGATTTCAAAATGGAATTGGATAAATTCATGGAGCACAGATCTATCAGGAATTATAGTGTTAGCCTTGAGATTGTCCCAAAAGTGCTTTTTCAAAAGGCAATTGGACTTTCATGGAGGATTTTAACACTCTGAATGTCAGTCATTAGCACTCTGAAGGATGGTTCTTAGCTTCTGAGAGTCATTGAGGCTACTTATGGATTCATCTGTACTCCCAGAGACACCTGAATTGGAGTGCAAATGGGTGTGGAATCTATTTGGGACTGCGGAAAGGACTCTGTTGTGAACAGGAGTTCAGAGTGCTTCAGAGTGCTAACAACTAGAGGACTGAAAAGTATATAAATCTTTCCATTTCCCCTCACCATTCAGTTAGAACTGAAGAAGCTTCTTGGATAAGAAGAGAAATGTTTTCAAGGGGGGGGAAGCACCTTTGGGACAACCATGACCTGGATCAGTGGTGGGATTCATTTTTTTTTTACTACTGGTTCTGTGGGCGTGGCTTGGTGGGTGTGGCAGAGGAAGGATACTACAAAATCTCCATTCCCTCCCCACTCCAGGGGATGGTTACTGCAAGATCCCTATTTCTTCCCGATCAGCTGGGACTCGGGAGGCAAAGAGTAGATGGGGCAGGGCCAGTCAGAGGTGGTATGTACTGGTTCTCTGAACTACTCAAAATTTCTGCTACCAGTTCTCCAGAACTGGTCAGAACCTACTGAAACCCACCTCTGACTTGGATGATTGAGAAGCTCCATAGAGATTTAGTCTTGAGATTCAATGTTATCTGCAAATAGCAATTGTAAGGGACTACTGGCAAGAGAGGTATATATGTCTCTTGCTTGGGAAAAACTAAAACTAAGAAAACTGAAATTCCTGTCTTTCAAGGTCCTGAATTTCACCTATGAGAAACATAAGTTAAAAACTGCTATATAAATCTAAGAATACAAATTATTCAGAATTCCTATGTATAAATATAGTATGTATGCTCATATGTATGTGTATGTATTTATACACACACACTTACATACATACACATATATAACACAATATAACAGAATATTAGAATTGGAAGGGACTTTGGAGGTCTTCTGGTCCAACTTCTGCTCAAGCAGAAGACCCTATATCATTCTGGGCAAATGGCTGTCCTATCTCTTTTCTAAAATCTCCAGTGATGGAGCATCCACAACTTCCAGAGGCAAGCCATTACACTGATTAATTTTTCTCACTGCGGGAAATTTCACTTTAGTTCTAGGTTGCATTTCTCCTTCATAAGTTTGTATCTATTATTTCTCCTGCCCTCAGGTGCTTTGGAGAATCTGTTGCCCCGTCCTTTTCTCTATGACAGCCCCTCAAATATTGGAACCCTACTATCATGTTACCCCTAGTCCTTCTCTTCTTTAGACTAAATACACTCAGTTCTGCAACCATTCACCATACAGTTTCCCCTTCAGACTCCTAATCATTTTTTCTTTTCTTTTCTGCTTCTTTCTAGAATGTCAACATCTTTTTTTGTTTCGGGGTGGCAAAAATTTCATCTATTTCTTCCATTTGGTGTGTATCAGAGGTAGATTCCTACCAGTTCAGACCGGTTCTATAGAGTAGGTACTAAGCCGCTGGTGACATCATGGAAACAGTTCTGGTCCACGGATGACGCCATTTTTTTCTTGGAATAGTTTTGGAGGGAAATTTTTTCCAGAGTTTTTTTCTTCTGCACATGTGCAGAAGCCGAGTTTCCGGCACTGTGCATGCGTCACCATCTTGTTTTCGGCCTCTGTTTTGGGGGGTAATTTTTTGTAGTTTTTTTTGCACTGCACATGCGCATGGCCAAGAGGCGTGGGAGGAAGCGAACCGGCAGTGAGGTAAGTTAGAACCCACCCCTGGTCTGTAGCATAAATATTTAAATATACTGTACCTTTTTCCTTTTATATTAACCCAAAATGCATTTAATAAGGTTTTCATCCTAGTTTTTTGCATTTGTATAGAAGTGAAGCTATTTCTTATATATAATGCAACACCACCTCCTCTTTTATTACTTTGTTTCTTTTTAACAATTTAAATCCCTCTAGCTGTCCATTTCAGTCACGGATTTCACCTCACCATGTTTCAGGAATGGCGACAATGACATATTTGCCCTCATGTACTAGGACTTCAAGTTGACCCTGTTCTTCATACAATAATTTTTTATTAATTTATGAGTGAAAAATGTATGAGCCTTCAAACCAGTGCTTGGACTAGACCCTTCGGTTATCTTAGCAAGGTTTTTCAGAAGTGGTCTGCTCTGGTTCTAGGACAATTCAACCCAGCCAAATTGGCATGACCAACTCACCATGGCCAATTCACTGTAGCCAACTTTTTTGCAAGACGAGAGTTATACAAATATCAAAGAAATGGGGAATAGACTCATTAAAAAAGGATGTAAAAGGAAGGACAAAATGAAATCCAAATGACAGAAATTACAATATTTTTTTAAAATTTTAAATATTTAAATTGAATTTTTGAATTGTCCCACAAGTGAGTTGTCCCATGGTGTGAGTTGGCCATGAGTGGGATGTTCCTAGTTGCCCACAGCAAGTTGTTATATTCTGGTCTGCTCTTCCTTCCTTCCTAGGAGAGAGAAAGCAATTGGTCACCCAGAGGGCATTTGTTAAATGCTTCCGGTAGTCAATGTAGCAAAGGTTAATCTTAGTTCTAACCTTGACCGCCTGACCTTTTCTGAAACCTGCCTGTAGATTTACTTCTTTTGCCATGCATGCAGGTGCACATGACTTTGTACGACCCTACATGAGGAATGTATGAGGAATGAGTTCAATCCGTTATGCATTCTCCAATATCTAGGCCACACAGTCTTGCTCCAAGTATGCTGACATAAAGCCATTAGCACTTTAACTGCCTTTTCCCTACAGATTTAAGCAGTTCATATTTAATCTGAGCTTCATTATTTCCTTTCCTATTTCAGAATTAGTCTATTGCCTGTCACAACTCCCATTTCAATGGAGTAAGTTCTTGAATATATTCCCTCTCCGCAAAGGTTTCTGTCATTCTATAACTCATCTCTGAAAGGTTTTGGTATGGTTTTCCCCCTTCCTTTAATCTCATTTGTTTCCATTAGATCTCTTTTATGATTATAGTTGAGTAGTCCTACTTTAGCTACTTGTTTTCCTGTGATTATCTTTTTAGAAAGGTCTCTCATTTTCTTTTTCTTGTTAAATGCCTCCATTTGTTGACATTCTTGACTGAGATTTTTTTCCCCCTTATCCTTTCTTGCTTGACATTGAAAGTCTGCATTCAGTTTCTGTTCTTTTGTTGCCCAAAGCTTTTCTCTTCTGTTCTCTTCCTGACTTAACTATTACGGTAGCTTGTTCCAATAGGCATCTTTTAGATCTTTTCTTCTTTGAAATATTAAGAGTCTTTTTTTTCTACCTCTGTTTTTTCAATATCTCTTTTTTTTTTTAACCATAGCATCTCAGACGGACTTTCTCATAAGTTAAATGTACTAAAGATTTTGTATTTTGCTAGTATCACCTGCTATCTTTACTTTTGTAAGTTTAATCATCTCCACAACTTACTGGCTGCAGCACAAAAATACTTCATTAACTGGGTTTGTGAGAGACATTCACACCATGCCTTCCCCATCTCATCTCTGGCCCACTGCTAAAGCAAATCTAAAGCATCTTTAGATTTTCCCAGTACAGAAAGTATGTTTTCCTTCTTCTTTCAACATACAGTGCTATTCAAACCATCTGCAGAAGCTTGGTGATGCCTGGAGAGATTGGCCGCTTTTGGTTATGCTCCATTCTCCCAGCTGGTTGAATTTGGGCCAGTCATTCTCTCTCTCTCAGCCCAACCCAAACCAACAAACAGGGGAAATATGAGAAGAAAGGAGTATTAAGAATGTTCGTCCCCTTGAGTTATTTGTAAAATAACTGGGCTATAGAGACCTTCATTTTTTTCCCCATTATAACCTTTGTTACTATTATTTTGTACTGTGCTTGGTCGTTTTATTCTACCATTTTATGTTTTAACTCATTCTATTGTACAAAGAGAGTTAGTCACCTAGAATCCTACACACAGGTGGGATTCACTTACCTTCGCTACTGGTTCGCAAATATGAGCATGCGTGCGTATGCGTATGCGCAGAAGATCGTGCATTATGTCAGGGTTGGTGGGCGGAGTCTCCCACAGTCCCCACTACCAGTTCGTGCGATCAGCCTAGAACCGCTGAATACCATCACTGGTCCTACAAGATTGAAGCATATGAAACCCAGTAAATGTAAATGGGTCCCACACCTGCTGCAGGAATGCTTTTCCCGTTCTATTATTGGGCACCATTTGGGCTTTGACTGAACAAAGACTGGATTTCTGGCTTGCACAGCTTATTTCTTTGCTATTGTGGCAAACTTGGTGCTGAGTTGGGGGAGGGTGGAAATAGCTGACTAGCCTTGAGTTGCCTATGGTGAGGAAGAGACTGAAGGGAGATCTTCTCTAATACTTCACAGTGTTTATCTAGCAGTTTTGTATTAAATGCTTTTGTCTGGCAAGAGTCCTGTCTACAAGCAAGCAACAATAAACACGCCACTCTGAACAGATCTGATGGGCTCGAGGTTGACTCAGCCTTCCATCCTTCCAAGGTTGGTAAAATGAGGACCCAGATTGTGTATCGCAATATGCTGATCTTGTAAACCACTCAGAGACTGCTGTAAAAGCACTATGGAGTGGTATATAAGTCGAAGTGCTATTGCTATCAGCTCTTTGTGTCAACTTCTTTTTCCTTGTGCCTGATAAGTTAGTGGGGGTTGGGGTGATGGTGGGAATCAATATTTCCATGTCAAAACAAGATAACATTTGATTTAAATTCTAAAAATAGGAAAGTTAGGTAAAAAAAAATATGTTTGAGAGTAAAATCCATTCCTGGACAACAATTTGAACCATAACTAGGACCATATTCCCTATTCTTGACTGAAAAGATGACAGAACCAAAGGAAAATAAAAGCATTCCTGAATAAATTAGGTACAAGAATTTAGCTTTAAAGAACCTGCTAAAATGGAGTAGTGTTTTCATCTTTTTTTTAATAGCTTTTAAGGATTCTTATCAACATCATCTTTAACAACAACAATAGCTGCCTTTAAAAAAAAAGCAATTTAAATTCTATATAGGTTAAAGTCCAGTGAATATTTATTTAAACACCACTGAAATGCAGGCTGCAGCTAATATTTATAACTCCAAAATGATATCCCCAAAGTGCATTTTCAAAAGGCAACTGGACTTTCTTTGATTTTGCTTGAAGACATTTCACTTCTCATCCAAGAAACTTCTTCAGTTCTGACTGAAAACTTCATATATGTACAATTCTGTATCAGTTGAAAGGGATAGCAGTCCTGCTTTTGGTCTCTCGTGTTGGACTCCCAAAGTCACCCCAACATATTTATTGAAACAGAAACCTGGGCATCATTCAACCCCATTCTATAATAGTTCCATCATGGGCACAAGGGGGGAAAGTGGTAATATGCTATAAAAACCCTGTGTCTTTGCTCTTAATGTGTGACATTGCAGACAAACACATTACAGGCATAAGAGCTTCACTGGTGACATCACCAAGCACATCTGCTGCACATGCCCTTGATTTTCACCTCACCTGTATATATTTTATCTTTGTTTGCCCTTATTCACCTAAATAGAAATTACCGGTATATGTGATTAGGCAGAACTGTCTGCACCTTTAAGATGATTCCAAACTTGTAAAACTTTCTTTTGGATGAAATACTTGAATGAAATAAGAGAGATAGCATTGTATAAATGCGAGGGAAAGTAAATGAAATAATGGATCCTTTTATTGCTGATGCTGATATATGTGACAGAATTATCAAGTTTTAGGAACTTCATTTAAGGCAGGATGTAGTTTGATTTTTTACAACAGCACTAAGACTTTCATGTGCTATCACTGCCCTCTACTGTTAAAATGATACGAAGCCAGCTGTTTAAAAATAGCTTGTGCTGGTGAAAATGATAAGAATCATCCCATTGCTTCTTCATGATATAACAAACCACCTTTCCAGCTCGTTTTCAGGTACTATGAGTAGAAGGACACGGGCAGATGTTCTTGTTTTTTAGAATATGTACTGCAGAATATGTACTGAGTCGGATTGTTTGTCTAGCTCATTGTTCTATTAACAATTTAAAAAGTAAAAGTATGAGAGTTACCTTGGTCTAGTGCAGTGATGGCAAATCTATGGCACATGTGCCACAGGTGTCACATTGAGCCATTTCTGAGGGCATGTGAGGTGTTACCCTGTCAGCTTCAGCATGCATGTGCGCGCTGGCGAGCTGATTTCGGGCCTTGATTTTCAGTCATTTTTCACCCTCCAGAGGCTTCAGGAGGCTTCAGGAGCTTTCAGGGAAGCCTCCAGAGGGCAAAAAACGGCCCAACAGACAAACCAGAATTTCGGGAATGGACTTCCAGTTCGCCCTCCGGAAGGTGGAAACATCCCCAAACCTCTGGTTTGCTTGTTGGGCCGTTTTTCACCCTCTGGAAGCTTCCCTGAAAGCCTCCGGAAGGCGAAAAATGGCCCAAAGTGGGGCCACATGTGAGGGGATGTGTGCATGCGCAGTGCAGTGTGCGTGGGGGGGATTGTGTGCTGTCACGCATGTGGGTAGTAGTGCGCACACTGCAATTTTTGGCACGCAAGAAGAAAAAGGTTCGCCATCACTGGTCTAGTGGTTAAGGCCCTAGGCTAGAAAATGACTTCTAGTCCTGCCTTAGTCATGAAAGCCAATAGGGTGATCTTTGGCCAGTCACTCTCTCTCTCAGCCCAGCCCATATCACAGGGTTGTTGTTGTTGTGGGGAAAATAGGAGGAGGAAGGAGTGTTGTGTGTCTTTGCCACCTTGAGTTATTTGTAAAAATAATAAAGGCAGGATGGATGGATGGATGGATGATAGATTTCCCCCCCTAATTATCTATTGTTGTTCTTCTAAAGTAAGAAGGCAAGGTGTGAACTTGGTGATGCTACTCACTGGAGGCTAAGCAGCTTTTCCAAAATCCTTGTAGAATTTTTAAAAGCCAATTGGATTCCATGATGCAAAGATGGATGTACACTATCTCAGGAAATTAAAAAATGTTGCAGGAAGTCCTAAAATGCTGTCACATTCTTTGCTTAATACTATAATATAATGAATATTCTCAAAACCAAGGAGAATTGGAAAAGGAAGGATCCTGAGTTCCCAGCATTTAACAGGCCGCTACATTAAAATAGCAATAGCACCTAGACTTCTATACAACTCCACAGTGCTTTACAACACTATCTGGGCAGTTTTCAATGTCAGCATATTGCCCCCAACAATCTGGGTCCTCATTTTACCAACTCCAGAAAGGATGGAAGGCTGAGTCACTCTTGAGTTGGCTATGATCGAACTCCAGACTGTGGGCAAAGTTAGCCTGCATTACTGGATTCCAAGTCCTGTGCCACCCAGGCTCAGTTATACAAGACATAATACATATTAACATAGAGAAGACCCATAATTTTGTGAGAAAGCTCTGTTTGCAAAGGGTCCTGGATTCAATCATGGGCATCTCCAATGGTCTGGATCAGTCAGCTTTCTACGCCAGTTATCCCTAATGGGAGTTATGCTTCGATACCGACACAGCTTCAATGTCAGATTCCCATTCCATTCATTGCAAGTTGGGATAAATTTATGCCAATGGTTGGAACTGATGTGATGGCGCTTCCTTATTCCTCTTTCAGTATCCATGGTACTTCTTACATGTTCTTATTTCCTGCCTCCTTCTCATTCTGCATTTTATGCTTTTTATCAACCAGGTAGTCTGACTGGCCAATCCTTAAATCAGCTTCTGATAAAACAGGAAGTAAAAGAACATGTTAAACTGAGAGCAGGGTTTGAGCGTTCTCTGTCAATTTTTCCACTGACTGATATAAGGCAAGAACTGGAAACTGGGAGCTGCTTTTAATAGAGACGCGAGGCTGCTAATTTTAGTGAGGAGATAACACAGTAAATTTCTTATATTTCATGACCATTTAAGGGCACAATTGTCAAACTTTTCAGAAAGCGAGAACTGTGCCTTGTATAACAGTCTCATTATTCCTCAATTTTTCACCCAAGAATGTAACTAGATATCATGTCATATATTCCACTCATGCTGCAATACTGGCTTTTTTTTCCCCTTGGTTTTTTCCCCCCTGTGCCTTTTCATCAATTAGATACCAGCAGAGACGTGATTAATGAAAACACCTCATCAAAATAATCGTCATAAAAGGCATTGGAAAAGACAAAGCAGACTCAAATGCCTATCACTAAAAGCAAAATCCACATTTTCCAGCATTGTTTAGTACTACGGAATTAGTTCCATTCTGCTGCCTATTTGTTTCACTTTAAGAAAGTCAGTTCTTGGGACATTAGCTTTTGTGGAGCATCACTTTTAAGAAGCTTTAGCTATATCAAAATTATGGTGTGATTTTTCCCACCATTGTGTGCAGAAAGAAAACTTCTCTTTTTTTAAAAATAATACTTTATTTTATTTTATTTTATAATATAAAATTTCCATTTTCAATTTAAACAATGTGTTGTCAGAGTGCATATACATACAGACATCTATATATACTTTCAAATCTAATTATGTTCATTTAATAATATTTTAACCTTTTAAGCTTTTTAGCATCTTCCATTGTAATATTAATCATATAACTGTCAAATCAACCAAAAACTTTATTCTTCTGTTTACTTTCTCATATTTATCATATTCCCCGCAATTTTGCAACAAAAAACGTCTTTCCTTCTTTTCTCTCTCCTCTCTTCCCCTCCTCTCCCTGCTTCCCTCCTCTTCTCCTCTCCCTCTCCTTTCTCTCCTTCGCAGCATCCATCCATTCCAGAAAGAAAACTTCTCTTTGTGCAGTTCTGCCAGGTTATCAAATAACATCTCAATTGTTGTGTTCTGTTGTGTTCTGCCTAATCCCCTATGCATATCCTGATCACCCATTAAGGGTGATTCCCCACCACA
>JANHFT010004411.1:185119-201150 GCA_032467955.1 Pseudoxenodon macrops | reverse complement strand
AGAGAGAGAGAGATGTGTGTCTGTGTCTTTGTGCATATGTGTATATGTATATATGTGTGTGTGTGTGTGTGTATGTGTGTATATATATATATATATGTATGTGTGTGTGTGTTTGTATGTATATATATACAACACACACATACATACACACATACACATACATGTGCATGTACATATACACAGATGCACACACATATGTGTATGTATCTACTGCTTTTTCAAGAGGCAATTGGACTTTCTGGGTTTTTTTTTCTTTGAAGACGTTTCACTTCTCATCCATTCTACGCTTCAGAGCTGAAGAATCATCTTCAAAGAAAACCCAAGGAAGTCCAGTTGCCTCTTGAAAAAGCATCTTTGAGACAGCCATGACTTGGATGATGGAGAATCTCCATGGACATTCCTTGCAAAAGGTTTCTAGGGTTGTCTCAAACAGGTTTCTTTCCCCCCCAAAAGGCAACTGAACTTGTGCTTGTGTGTGTGTGTGTGTGTTTTCTTTGAAAACATTTCGCTTCTCTTCCAAGAAGCTTCCTCAGTTCTTCAGATGGACATTGGAGATCCATTCTTCATTCATGGACATTCATTCAAGAAGCTTCATGGATAGGAAGAGAAACTTCTTGAAAGAAAAACCAGAAAGTCCAGTTGCCTCTTGAAAAAGCACCTTTGGGTCAACCACGACCTGGATGACTTGAGAATCTCCATAGACAAAATGCTCTACTACATCCCTTTCTTTAAGGCCAATGAGCTTAGACCAGTGGTGAAATCTACTTACCTTCCTTACCGGTTCGGAAGCGCGTGATTCGTCACACGCAATTCTTCACATGTGCGCACCTTTGTCACACACAATTTTTCACCCTCTGTGCATGTGCAGAGGGTAAAAAACTTGGAAATGGTGACGTTCGGTTGGGTGGAGCCTCGCACAATGGTCACCAATGGCCACCACCGATGGCCGCCGCTACCTCCACGCCCCAAACTGGACGGAGTAGGTAGCATTTCACCAGTGGCTTAGACAGGCTAAGATGCCAACGAAGATGTCGAACATTTGATTTGACTTGATTCATTGCTGCCTCGGTTCACGACTTTGACCTTGCAAGAAGGCCTCAAGACTATTTCTCCCTCTCGCAATATTTCTAGTTCAGAGATCTGATGCAGATGTCTTGCTTGATTTCCTGAGCAGTGAGTGGAAGTTTGAATGATTATGTTCCCCATAAAGAGCTGCACCTGTTGACCTTCGGCCCGTTTTCAATCTAGGATTCCTATGTGGCATTTAAAGCTGTCTGTTGTAGGAGCTGATTCGGTAAACACGTATCAACAACGATGCCTCTTGTGCATTTGCGCATGCAAATATTTATTTTTTTAAAAAGCTGTCCATTGCTTCCTCATAGGCAGAATCCGAAGATAATTACAACGCATCAATAAAGAAAAATGGTTTTGACTTGAGTGCCTTTATAGTCTCTGAATTGCAGTTCACACCTCTCTAGCAGTGCAAGCAATTTTTCCATTTCTTCTAATGCCTCAAAAATTATAGTCTTTTTCTCAACAATAAATCTAAATTACCATCTTCCTCCTGCCTCTGTCTTGTGCCTCCGTCCTACACATGTCTCATAAAAATCACTTCTGGAAATTTCCAGACTCATTCAACAATGACCAGTAGCGTAAAAGCTACAACAAATGTTGGAATCTCGCTAGAGAGTTCTTGCACGCACTTTGTGCTGCAAAAACTCACACCGGAAAAAGGCAGATAGGGTTGGAAAATGGCATCTTTTAAAGAAGAGAATGGGTCTCATAGAATGGAATAGAAAACTTTCATAAATCCCTGCGCACATGATCCCATGACCATGCGGAATGCTACCATGTTTTCCTGAAAATAAGATCCTATGTTATATTCCTTTGAACCCTGAAATAAGCGCTTGGCCTTATTTTCGGGGTGGTCTTATTATTTTGGGGCGCGTGGAGCAAGGTGGGGGTCCTCTTGCCATCTTACCTGATTTCCAGCTCTGTCTCCCTAACCCTAACCAGAGGAAATGGCAGGGACTGGCTGCATATGCGGTTTAATATTTTCAGGGGAGGTCTTATTTTCAGAGGACAGTTTATTTTCAGGGTAGGGCTTATTTTAGCGCATGCACGCAAAAGCCTGATTGGGCTTATTATCCAGGGAGGTCTTATTTTTTTGGGGGGGAAACAGGGTAAGACGGGCATAAGTACAAGGACCGTTCTCATAAGGCACTTTTTTCCATGTTGTCACTTTAAATACTCACTAAATGAAGGACTACCTGTATTCAATCCTCTTTTCCATTTTGGAACAAGTTCAAATCGCATACTCCGAGGTGGAATTCACTTACCTTCCCTACAGGTTCGCAAATGGGAGCGTACGGCCGTGTCTGCACATGCGCATGCACTGTGTCTGCACATGCGCATGCACTGTGCATGCACAGTGCTCAAGCTTTATGTCCGGGCATGTGGGAGGAACCTCCCGCAGTCGCTGCTATCAGTTCGCGCAATACGGAGAGAACTGACTTGACTCCCACCCCTGCCCTTAATCAAATTGAATGAGAGAAGTGGTATATATATAAAAAAAAATACAAATTCCTATCGTCTACCGAAGCCTGGCACTTTATTTTATTTTTTATTTTTTTTCCCTCACAGAGCAAAAGGCAGCTTGAAGCGGTACCAAATTAAGAGAGAGGTTCCTCTTCCTGATTTATGATATTTTTAATCTGCCTAATAACTTGGATGTGTCTGTCCAATGACTTCCCGAGGCCAGCTAGCCTGTCATCTTCTAGATTGATCATGCATTTAAGCTTAAGTTTCAAGGGGATAACATTTCACAGCCTTTGGCACCGTTACGGGCGGGGAGGAAGAGGTAACCAATGCTCCGGTAGTGGTAATGTACTTTGTAGGAGATAAAACTCATTTCAAATTTGTCATTTTTGTCTAACAGGATAACTATCCTGCCAGTGACATTGGGTAGACTTTAATAAGAACTGATGGATGGTTTCCTCTGCGAAGTTAGCTATAATTAGAAGTGAGGCAACATTATTATATGTTGTGTTGGACACTTACAATTATTGTACTCTGATTTCTCCCGGCGTGACTTGTTTGGTTGCAGTCAACTAAACAATCATTCTGTTTATTTGTCTTCATGTACAAATGTAAATGCGTCCATGGCTAAGGAGGGAAAAGTCTTTAGAAAAACAAAATTTAAATACAGATAATCCAGTGTGTTTCATGACAGTTTCAACTGCACTGGAAAAATAGTGACTTATGACCGTTTGTCGCATCGTTTCTAGCATCCCCATGATCATGTGATCAAAATTCAGATGCTTGGTAAGTGACTCATACCTATGAACGTTGCTGTGTCCCAAGATCTTGTGATCCCCTTTTGCAATCTTCTGACAAGCAAAGTCAGTGGGGAAGGCAGATTCACTTAACAACTGGGTTACTAACTTATCAATTTAACAACTGAGGCAAGAAAGGCCATAAAATGGGACAAAATGCATGTCAGACCTACAAACATTTTTCTGTTGGATCTTTGGCCTGCCACACTTTCTATTATTCTACCATGCATTTTCTATTGTGGGAAAATGGGAGGGGGGACAGTATGGAGTTGGAGACATGTAGCCATAACAAAATTCTTTCTATAAAGTCAAGGTCATCTTTTTTCTCTGCACCGGACCGGAACTGGGTGGGCGAACCTGCCAGCATGGCAGTGAATGATTGGACCATGTAATGGACTTGTGGGTGTGGGGGGAAAGATCTTGAACTTTCAACTGGGTGGTGGAAACCTGGGAATCTTCAGATTTGGGTTTTCACAGATGTGTAAACATGTCTCTCTTAATAAACTTTGAGGAATGCTTTGCCTTGGAGTCTGATTTAGTTCTGGATGATATTTGGAACACTGACAATGCACTTAACAAATGTCTCGCTTAACAACAGAACTTTGGGGCTCAATTGTGGTCGTAAATTGAGGACTATCTGTAACTTGGACTGGAGTTACTCTAGTGTGATTAACCACAAGGAAAAGATGAGATTTGATCCCTTGTAAAAAGAGCAAAACTCTGATGGATTGTAACTTATTTTGTTGTGTTTTTCATCTTCTTAAATCAAATGCATTTTCTCTCTGGGCAAGTGGAGAATAATCCCAAATAAATCAAAGTTATGCTACAAATGTGTATAAGGAGGAAACATCCAGCACCTTTGTTTTTTGGTCTTATGAAGATGAAGAGATACTGTCCAAGTTTGATGAAGCTCGAAGCGCCAAGATTGTAACCAAACGCAACGTATATCAATTGCATCTGGCAAAAAAGAAACCCCTCAAAAAAAAAAGAAAAAGGAGGGAAAACGGCTTTATTGAGACGAAACCCTGATGAAAAATGCCATTTAGCTTTGATTTTCTAGCAAGCAAGTCCTGAGAGCATAAACATCAAGGCGGTAAATTATATTTAATGGAGTTCATTTGTGTAGACTGAACTCCGAAGAATCAATCACCCCGGTTTTTTTCTCTTTCATATGAGGAAAGCAGGTTGGCTGACCTTGGTGACAGGAAAAATAGAAAATGTCACCAGCCTTCGTGTAGTTTGCACACGGCATTACCCAATGTTCGGATGCTGGATTCTTTATTTAGCACATGGGGCTTCAATGTGATGATCCATGGTTCAAGTTAAGGATGAGCTGAATGCTCTCTGGGGACGTTTAATTCAAATTCAGCGATGGGAAGTCGGGATAAAATGGCAAAGAGCAATTTTCCCTAGAAGATCCTGTGAGTAATGTTATGTGATAATATGGCATCAGTCAAATGTCTTAAAGGGCATTTCTGGTGAGGGAAAAAAAAGGGTATTCATTTATTCAGATTAATATCACTGGGTACCTAGCCTCACATTTCTCTAGTACGATAGTTGGAGGTAGGGAGGGGAGAGAGAGAAAATCAGCGATGGATCAAAGCAATGGGACACAATTTCAAAACGAATGAATAAACAATGAACGATAAGAGATTTCTAGCCGGTTATGGCAAATTCTTAAGCGAGCCCACCATTTCCCAGTGAAGGATGTGAAAGAAACTCAAATTTATTTTTCTTTTCCTAAAGGGAAATGACATGATTTACTCAAAAGAAGTCCGTTGTGGCATAGATAACTATAATCATGAAACCCGTTACTGTTTAGAACTACGGCGCACCTATATATTATGGTGGAAAGTCACATATAAATGTAAATAGAGACAGCGGAATAATTGCGTAAATCATAGAATCAGCCAGCATTATATTATGCTAAACAAGCAAAGGAGGGGGAAAAAATATATGGAACGAATTATGCAGATTTCCTTCCTTAAAAAAAAAAAGTAATACTGATGGAATGTATTACCATACGAATATATGCAGGAATAAGGACGATTCTTGAACATTCATCATCATATTCATTTGGTTGGTGGATTTAACCCCTAAAACAGGGGTGTCAAACTTGATTTTATTGAGGGCCACATCTGGGTTGTGTTTGACCTTGGGGGAGGGGGCAGGTGGGCGTGGCCAGGGCGGCCAGCTTGACATCGCTTGTTTCGGGGGAGCCTGTGATGGCCCGAGCACTCTGCCAGTCAAAATGGAGCTTGGGAGGGCCCTCCCAAGCTCCGTTTTCGCCGGCAGAGGCTTGCAGGAAGCTATCACAGTCAAAAACAGATCTTGGGAGGGCCACACGTGGCCTTCCCCACCAGTGGTAGGATTCAATTTTTTTTTACTACCGGTTCTACTATCGGGCATGGCAGGGGAAGGTTACCTCTGGAGCCTGTGGATGGCAAAAAATGGACCCAACGGGCCTACCAGAAGTTCGGACTTCCAGGGTTTGTTGGGCCAACCAGAAGTCAGCTCCAGCACGCATGTGTGTGCAGGCCAGCTGATTTTCGGCCTTCCAGAGGGCGGGGGAGGCTGTTTTCACCCTCCTCAGGCTTCAGGAAAGCCTCCTGATGCCTGGGGAGGGCGAAAAATGGCCCAACATGCCTACCAGAAATTTAGAGGCTTCAGTGAGGCCTGTGCGCATTTGTAGGGGGGCAACACGGGTGGTGGTGGTTTGCACATGCGTGGGGGGAGGGCATTGCATTATGGGTTTGGGCACGTACGTGCAACCCCCCTCCCACACTACCCCATGCTTTTGGCACGCGATGGCAAAAAGGTTAGCCATCACTGCCATAGAATGTTTCCCACCTGTATTGTTTGAAGGAGTTGACTTTGACAGACAATAATGTCCCAGGCTATATTTAACCTGATCCACTCATCTCCAATTGAATCCAAGACACTCTTGAATCCAAGTCTCCTTTGGAATGAGATGGTGCTAAAATTTAAATTCACCAGCTTCACTGCAGAGTCTCATTTGAAATAATTCTGTTCTTGTCACCGTGGAAGCATAGCAATTTTCAAGATTGTTACACGGAGACTGTGCAGAATAAATGTGGGCCTTTTATTCATTTCTCTCTTCCCCCTGTCTAAGGGTTGCCGCTTGCAATGTCCGAATTGTACTTGTGCTGTGTATAAACAATGTCATTTAGCTAAGAAAGTTTACCTTGGCATATGATGGACCCAGGTGAGTTTAGGGTCCTGTTAAAAGGTATCACAGTTCCCAGGAAAAAGATGTAGAACAGATTTGGTACCAAAGTTTATTTGTCCATGGAGATTCTCAAGTCATCCAAGTCGTGGTTGTCCCAAAGGTGCTTTTTCAAGAAGCAACTGGACTTTCTGGTTTTTCTTTGAAGACGTTTTGCTTCCCATCCAAGAAGCTTCTTCAGCTCTGAAGAAGTCTTCAAAGAAAAACCAGAAGGTCCAGTTGCCTCCTGAAAAAGCACTTTTGGGGTTACCAAAGTTTAGGTTAGCTTCGAGATTGCTACTTCTTTGGATGGCCTGATGGTTAAGGCACCAGTCTAAAAACTGGGAGACTGGGAATTCTAGCCCTGCCTGAGGCATCAAGTCACCTGGGTGATCTTGGACTAGTCACTCTCTTTCTCAGCCCTAAGAAGGAAGAATGGGCAAAACCACTTCTGAAATCTTGCCAAGAAAACTGACCCAAACACGCACACACACATATAAAAAGAGTTCTTCGGTTGGTACATTGCTATTAATGAACTCTTGTTTCTGGTTAGAAGTGGCCTTCAAGTCTGGCCCAGGAGTCAGCAACCTTATACACCCAAAGAGCCACAAAAGTCCTAACCAAAAGCCCCCCCTTCAATTCTGGAGCTGACCGGAAGTCCTGTTCCCCCACCATAGAGTCTCCTCCTAGCAAGGCATCCTTTTTCCTCTGCTGACCAGAAGCCCCGTTCTTCAACCATAGAGCCTCCTCCTAGCATGGAATCCTTTTTCCTCTGCTGACCAGAAGTCCAGTTCCCCCACCATAGACTCTCCTCTTAGCGCAATATCCTTTTTTCTTTTATCAATTGTTGACAGGGAGTTGCAGCAGAAGGTTGAAAGAGCCACATGTGGCTCCAGAGCCACGGGTTGCTGACCCCTGAGCTGAAAGAAAGAAAAAGTATAGAACGCACACAGAACCACCCTTATGATTATTGGAAGTGTAACCCTCAAAAGAGAAGCAAAGAGAAGCAATTTGGGTGCTTTGCTTCCTTTTCAGAAATGTGGGCGGGGACTTGTGTTGTTCCTTGAAGCCGCTTTGAAGAAATGTTTCCCTCGAGTCTCCGTCAGAACGAAATGGCCTTTTGAAGATTGGCACAGCCCTAATATTCATGAAGGGATAAGTGATGGTGGAGAGAAGAGAGAAATAGCATTTCCCCTTATCCTCTGCCAGTCTCATTAGAGCTCGGCAGATTAGCGAGAGTCCTTTGACAGGGAATGTCGAGAAAAAAACCTTCTCTCTTTTTTTTCTGCTGTTGGGATTGAAGGGGGCCATCTGTCACCCTCAAAAGCTTTCTTACGTTTTCAACCACATCGTATCTGTCACCTTTTCATAATTAAGATGAAGTTGAAGAGTTCTGATTTAATGGAGAGGTATTCTCTCTCTCTCTCTCTCTGTTCAGGTTTCTTCTCCTGGCTTTTAAAATTTGGATGATGGATAGATCCGATGCATGAATCTGTAATAGCTGCACTGTGACAGCTAAATAGATGTGCTCCGGTCTTTGTTTCCTTTTGTGAAGGAAAAGCCATTGCTAGCATATGTAATGCTCCCGGATATCAAATTTAAAGAGAGCTCTGAAAGACATGGAATTAGCAACTAGTAGAATTTAGGAGGAGGCCTACAAAAAAAATATCCTCACAAAAGTAGAAGAGAAATCTCAAACTTTAGGATTGTCTTCTCTTTGGAGCATTTCCCGTGGCCCCGCCTGCATTTTCTAGCAGTGGCGGTATGCTGCTGATTCACTCCGGATCACGCAAACTGGTAGCGGTGACTGCGGGAGGCTCCGCTCACCTGCCCGGATGTAATGTGCATGTCAGCGTTCCAAATATCATCCCTGATATTTGCGTATGTGCGTATGCCCAGCTTCTCTATGATGGACGTGCTGATTAAGCACCTTGAGCAGCCCGTATCCACGAATGCATCTACTTCCCCCTCTAACACTATCTTAGGTACGACTAGTTTGGTTTTGAGGGAGAAGGGGCGGACGGGTGCACTTACCATAGGTTCTTCACCGCTGCTGATTCCTTCCCCCTTGCTCGGTGGGGCCTCCTCCTCTGGCGTAAACAGGCAGAGTTTGTGAATGAGAGCTTAGAAATTGATAGAAAAGAATACTTGTAGCTCAAAGTTGAGGTGTTGAACAGATTAGGAATTCTAGGACAGGGGGAAAACATGTTTATTTTAGTTCCTATTTGGTTTGGGTTCATGTGTATTGTATGTACAGAAATTAAATTTAAAAAAGCATTGGCATTGACACAATTACCGTCAGTCAATTGCAAAGGGCAGCTTTATTTCTGAACAGCTTACATCCCGAAATAGTAACTTTTAACACCCTCAGAAAAACAGATCCTTGAGAAGGATTCAATAGGTGATTAAAAATGCCAATCGAAACATCGGACTGACTGTGCAATCAAGCATAATAAGTAGTAGCAAACAGCCATAACAAAGTTTGAAACGTAAAGGAAACCACAGAACCTGTTTAATCTACTCTGAGGCCAGAGGACAAATTATGGAAAACCAAATTACATTTATTTGTCGGTTATATTTATCTCCTGCCTTTTCTCTAGAAGCTCGAGACAATTTGCATAAGAATCTGCTCTTATTTTATCCCCAGCAAAATAATTATTTGAGGTAGCTCGGACAGAGAGAGAGATATATTGATATATCAACCCAATCTCTCACGGCCCAAGAATTAGATTTAAACCTGTGTCTTCAACTCCGTATAGATACTAACTCTTACGCTATAATAATTCTCCATTTGTGTGTATTGAACAATATGATCTTATATATTCATTTAATTAAAAGGCCGCTTTCCATTTAGGGAAACTTCTTCGCTATTAGATATGTAGTTTAGTTTAAACAAATCACCCAGAAGCCAAACTCAAACGGAATAAAACAGGATTTATTAAAAACCAGAGTCGGCTACAGACAATATTAATTTGGGGTCAAAGCGCTATCCCAAACCGGCTAATATACGAGACGTGTTATTATTTTTCAGAAGCCAGAAATGGCCAAGCAGATCATGGAGGACCATGACTTACTGAGAGAACTTCGCCCTTTAAATCTCCACTTTATCTTCACACACAAAAAGGAGAAGCGAATTAAGCTGTGGTGTCAGCGCGATAACAAATCAAAATAAATACATTTCAAGGATAGGCTTCATTAAGCTACGAATTCTTTATATGAGAAAATGAAGGAAACAAGGAACGGGGAAAAAATCTATTGTTATTCTATTAATGGCGTTCTTCTTATTTTCTTAAAGAGAGTGGGGGGGGGGAAGCTTTGGAAAACAAAAACAAATGATATTTCAGTCCAGTAACTGTCATTTAACGGAGAGAATATGGAAAGTGCCACCCTTCCTCTCAGACAGAAATCTGATGAAATACCTCAGTAACTGGAGGGAAGATTTGTCTTGTTATTCATATTCCCCACACCTCTCTCCCTCCCTCCCCCTGTTTTTTTTTTTTTACTTTATTGTATATTTGCTCCTTATTTTACCTTATAATTTGTCTCAAGTGAGATTCATTTTCCCTTCTGGAATCTTCTCTGACAGGGCAATGATTACAGAAACATTCTATTACCTTTGCAATTTGAGATCGGGTGGGAGGAAATAATTAAACTAGAAAAAAGGAGTGTGTTTTGTTTATCGCGGTAAGTCATACTTTTTTCTGAAATGCTGGCAGCGTTTGCAAATTATCTGTTGATTTTTTTACATCCCCCCTTAAAGCAGATTTTTCTAACCTAAACCCCCCCCAAATTCTGTTCGGGGATCAGTATGAAGGCCATTAAATATGCTTCCTTTGCAACGTGTGGTTTTTTTTTTAACCCCCTAATAACAAGACAAAATGCTGCTTTATACAGTGTAGCTTCCTGTCATTCGTTTCCTGCTGAACCGCGATTATGAAATTATGGCTTGAAAATGTCTAGTTTTGGTCACAGATCTATCAATCTAGCACTAAATTGATCAACGGAATTCAAGAGATGTTGGATTTAGACCATTTGTGGGAACATAATGATGCTAGGCTGATGACTCCTTTAACTCCCTCCTCCCCAGCTCTGCCTGCTTTACTCCTACATCTATCCTCTCACTTTCCCATTACAATTCTCAGGCTCATTATGCTTTATAGAAACTATCACCACCTCTTAAAATTCTTTACCTTTCCTTGAACTTTCTCATATCCTAACCCGGGTATCAGTTTATGGTAGATTTAGGTTCTTAAAGGAATAATGAGCTCCAGGCTAAATAGGAACAGAAAGAAATCTGTCATGGATTTGTATTAAACTTTGAAGAATGGGATACATTCAGTTGTAACTGGTGATTCATATAATCAAACGGAACTATCTGGAAGCTTCGATTACATAGAAATGGGACTATAGATGAGGGGTAGGTTCTAAGTTACCTCGTCGCCGGTTCACTTCCTCCCACACCGCATGGCCATGCCTCATGGGCGCATGCGCGCTTCACACGCATGTGCATACGCAGTGCAAAAGGTTTTTTTTTAATTACAAAAAAAGGCTGAAAACAAGATGGTGGTGCATGCGCAGTGCCAAAAACTCAGCTTCTTTGCATGCGCAGAAGAAGAAAAACCTGGGGGGAAATCCCCAAAAACTTTTTTTCAAAAGAAAAATCATAAAACAAGATGGCTGCATCCATGGACCAGAACCGGTTCCATGACGTCACCAGTGGCTTACTACCTACTCTATAGAATCGGTCCGAACTGGTAGGAACCGACCTCTGCTATAGATGTACAAAGGTCTATCTAAACTTCGTATCATCTTGGAGGCATCTGATTTGATTCTGCATCCCAACTCGATTCGAGGAGGTAACTCAATGAAATAGTATCTTACTCCTAGCTTTACATAAACATAATATTAGATAAGGAGTTCTTCTTTTTCTTCCTTCCACTATTAATATTGTTATTATTATTATTATTATTTGTGCCTAAGTTCTACCACAATTAACAGAAACCTATCCTTCATTTTCTGTTTATTTTAAGGTAGGTCATGTACATGGTTGAACAGTGTAAAACTAGCACAATGAAAACAGCACAAATCATTCCAAAAGTTAGAACTACACTGAAAAACTATCATTCTGGCTACATTTGTGCCTTTGCGTAATTGTTGCCTCACAACTGTGGATCCCCATATCTGTCAGAAAGGTTATGAACAATTTCCTAGCCATAAAAACAAAACAAAAAAAAACACCCCAGCCCTTGCTCATCTTTGTTTCAGCTTTCCGATGAAAATCATCTTCAAGAATATGGATAAATCATTCTTTTCTTAAGAAAATTGTCTCTTCAGAATTTGACCTCATTGGTAATTGTGAGTTAAGGCCAATCCCATTGCGAGTAGACCAGAGGTCTGGAAACCTTTAAGAAATGATAAATTGCTTTGTTGAATGTTACCAGTTTATCATGTTGTTTTTTTTATGTGAATGAGTTTTATGGGATTTTTGTAAGATGAGATTTCATAATACTAAATATATCTTCTTAGAGCTACCCGTGAAAAACATTTTCCTCTCTAATTCTACCTGTCAGGTTCCAAAAGTGAGGAATAAATCCTTAAAAATCTAAAAGGGAAACTTTTGGTGAGTCATTTTCATCCTTCTCACCTTCCCTGACATCAAACTGTAGTTTGAAGGAAGGATTCCTTCTTTTCAGAAGTGGGGAAAAGATAATTTTGCAAGCTTAAAGGGTCAGGTAAGGAGAAAACACTCAGACACATATTTTCTCTCTTATTTCCTCTTCTGATTAAGTTTTCTGTGGTGACATCTGTTGAGTCCTGGATGAGGTCAGCTATCTCATACCCAAAATTGGTTTGCATTTTTGATTCCTCCTTAAATCACTTCATTGTGTTATTGGATGTCACCCTGAGTCAACTGGCTTGAGATGGGTGGCTATAGGAAAAGAAAAGAAAAGAAAAAAGGAAGGAAGGAAAACAAAGGAAGGAAGGAAAAGACAAAGAGAGAGAGAGAAAGGAAGAAGGCAGGAAGGGAGGGATAGAGGAAAGAAGAAGGAAGGAAGGAAGGAAGGAAAAAGAAAGAAAGAAGGAAGGAAGGAAGGAAGGAAAGAAGGAAAAAGAAAGAAAGAAAGAAAAGAAAAAGAAAGAGAGAGAGAAAGGAAGAAGAGAGGAAGGAAGGAAAAATAATGAAAACAAGAAAGAGGGAAGGAAGAAAAGAAAAAAGAAAGAAAGAAAAAAGAAGGAAGGAAGGAAGAAACAAAAGGAGGAAATAAAAAGAAAAGAAGGAAAAAGAACACAAAGAAAAAGTAAGAAAGTAAGAGAAAGAGAAAGACTAAGAGAAAAAGAGAGAGGGAAAGAAAGAGAAGTCAATCAATCAATCAATCTGGGAATCCTTTTCAAGGAAGCAAACCTGTTTCTCCATTTACGTGCAATTCGATTTGGCTTGAGAGGGCCACAGAAATACCTTCACAACATCACCCCATTATGGGATAAATGGTACGAATGGCTGGAGACTAGGAATAAATGGCAACAGAAGGGGAAATAATATCTATGTATAAAATATATGGATATAAATAATATAATAAGAGAGAAAAAGGGACAAATAACTATAATGATATTGTAACGGAAAATGGAGGCGGGGGGGAGGGGAGAAATGTAAATAATAGAAATGCACCAGTACGAAACTGTCACAAAAAGGAATTGTATAAATGTAGATGTACGTTATTTGTGTGTATGTTTTTGTTGTTTTAAAAATAAAATAATATTAATTAAGAAAAAAAACATCACTCCATCCATTGTTGAAAACTAGAAAGCCTCTTCTGGGGGTTGGATGTATCCATGAGTTCATTTCTGGTAGAGAAATGACCTTCAAATCAATTACACTCAAGCTCCTTTTTGGAGGCGGGGTAGAGACAATTGCGAAGAGGCAGGATGAATTCCGAAAAGGCTGTGGATAAATGGGAACATGCATGTTTGTAAATGGAGCTTGGTGTTTTGTTTTAAGAAGGGGGGAAAAAATGAGAAAACAGCTACAGTGGTTTATTTACAGGGTAAAGAGATGAGGTGCTTAAAGGTTCAGGAACTCACCCTCAAAAGTTTCATGTGTCTTTGGCTTGGCCTGCAGTGTGAACTCTTCCCCTTGATGTGCTGCGTAAACAATAGTTAAGTCCATTGAAGCTACCTGCATTAGACACCCCACAAAAACAAGGAAAATCTTCATGTTCTGTTTCCTTTGAAGCAGATCCCGGAACAATAATTCAGGGGAACAGAGCAAATGAGCAGCAAATGAGTGGCTCCAGTAGTTTAATATGCATAATTAGTGATTAGTCTATGGGTAACAGGTTAACTCTTCGGGCTCGTTCTAAAGTAATTAGTCTTAATTTCCTAATTTGGGTTTGTTGGTTTGTTGGCGAGTTCACCCAAATAATATCAGAGCTAAAATGTAATCATCTCCATTAAATTGTCCCGGGGACTGTTTGGTGATTTGAGGAAGAAGACCTGTGCCATCATTTAATCCTTTTAAACACAATATCAGGAGTTTCCTAATGTTCACCGCAATCCCTGCGTTGTGTCACTTGTCACCTGTTTATTGGAATACAAATAGAATTACAAAGGATGTAATGAGATACCCCCGGAAAGGTACCATTAGGAGATCTAATAGCAGGAGACCAAATATTTGAAAAATGTCATTTGGGGTGGTTTGAGATCATCCACTCAAACGAAGCAGATGGTGAAGCCACATTTTTCTGGGTTAACGAACTCTCCCAAGTTGGCTGTATAAATAAATCATCCGGGCAATATAAATAACAAAAAGCTTTTTATGAGTAAATCTATCAACTCACCACGGATTGTTTAAATGTCAGAACTGTCCAAAACAGTGGTTATTTCCTTGATGGCAAGACTGCTTTCCTTTCACTTAGTCATCATCAATCAATGAAGTTTGAAACCTGCCCAAAAGATGATCTACTCTCTCTCGGGCATTTGCCTCCCTCTCTTTCCTGGTTTAATTTTAACCATAGTCATAACGACTGGAGGAAAGGCTAGTTTCTTCATTCAATTCATCTCTGTGCAGTTTGAGCTCCGCAGAATTAGTATAGTTATTGAGAAGCAATGCTTCCTGCTCTCAGCTTCTTCAAAGTGAAGTCCAAGGAGAAAATTTTCTCTAGCTCAGGGGTCGGCAACCCGGGGCTCTGGAGCCACATGTGGCTCTTTCAACCCTCTGCTGCGGCTCCCTGTTGCCGGTTGGTAAAAGGAAAAAGGATATTGTGCTAGGAGGGGAGTCCATGGGTGGGGGAACCAGATTTCCAGTCGGCAGAGGAAAAATGATGCCACACTAGGAAGAGACACTATGTTGGGGGAAGTGTCTTCAACTCAAAAACAGAAAGTCCAGTTGCCTCTTGGAAAAAAGTAATCCCAGTGGTGGGATTCTAACAATTTAACAACCGGTTCTGTGCCCTAGTGGTCAGCTGAGTAGGCATGGCTTGGTGGTCATGTGACTGTGTGGGCGTGGTCAACTCAACATCACTCACATCGATGGGCGTTTCGCTTTAGCTGTTACAATGTAATCAGGGCTAACCAGAGAGGCAGTTTCTTTAAGCAGGGCAATAAAGTTTAGGCTAGAAACAACGCCAGAATGTTTCCTTCCTGCCTTCCTTACAGGATTAGCCCTGTAAAGTGGGGGAAAAACAAAATGAGATTTCTTCCAACAACCGGTTCTCTGAACTGCTTAGAAAGTTAACAACCGGTTCTCCCGAATAGGTGCGAACCGGCTGAATCCCACCACTGTCTCTATCTCAATAAGCCTTTGAATATATAGAACACTTACTTGAAGGGGTTCACTACTAACCTATTAACTCAGAATATTTCTGTGTAATTGACTTTAAGTGGTATATTAAAAATCACTGAAAAGAATGACTTCTCTGTACATGCATACTTATTTATGGAATTTAGGAAATGGTGTTGACGTCCTTGACCACGATTCATGTTGCTAAACGAGATATTTGTTAAGTGAGTTTTGCCCCATTTTATGAGCTTTCTGGCCACCGTTGTTAAGTGAATCACTGCAGTTGTTAAGCTAGTAACATGGTTGTTAAGTGAATCTGGCTCCCTCGTTGACCGGGCTTGTCACAAAAGGGAATCGCATGATTCCGGGATACTGCAACCGTCATAAATGTGAGTCAGTTGCCAACTGTCTGAATTTTGATCATGTGACCAAGGGGATGCTGGAAAGGTGTGAAAAATTGTCACAAGTTACTTTTTGTCAGTGATGTTGTAACTTTGAATGGGCGCTAAATGAACTGTCATAAGTTGAGGACTACCCACAACTACCTTTCAAAGGGGAAAAAATGGACAGGAAGAAGCTCATACGTACCAGTCACCTTGAAGTTCCACAATGGTTTAAATCAGGGGTGAAATCCTACCGGTTCGCACCGGTTCTATAGAGTAGGTTGCAAGCAGCTGGTGACATCATAGAACCG
>JANHFT010004411.1:65979-84983 GCA_032467955.1 Pseudoxenodon macrops | reverse complement strand
TAGATAGATAGATAGATAGATAGATAGATAGATAGATAGATAGATAGATAGATAGATAGATAGATAGATAGATAGTCTGGTAGTGTCAAACAAGAAAGTGCATGAGTGGGTTCCAAGGTGCATAAATATTTGGAAAAAGAATGGGGACTAGTGAGAAGGGAAAAATCCATAAAAGAAAAAGACAGTCACTGGTAGACCTGTCCACACCAAGTCTAGTCAGCAAGACTTGCCTTCTATGCATTGTGGGGAAGAACAGGTGTTGTGGTTCACTGGCAGCCTGCAGAGCTGGCAGATGAGTCGGACAGCGAAGAGGAATATGGATCAGCTCTGGAGTCTGGGGAGGGCTCGGACGGGGTCTCTGCATCAGAGGCAGAGTTGGGGCCAGGGCCATCGGTGACTGGATCTGATGGGAGCAAGACAGAGGAACAGGGGGAGACTGTTCCCAATGCACACATACGCAGAGCTGCCAGAAGGCAAGAACAGCTGAGGAGGAAAAGAGCTACTCGGGAGTAAGTCTTGAAGATCATTGACCCCTCCCATTGGCCCCTCCCATAGGACATAAGAGGTGCTTGTTGCAGGAAGCAACTTAGTTCAATGTCAGTTGGTGTATCTCAGCAGCTCTGTTTAGCCTCCCTGTTTTGTTTGACCTTGAGCAGCTCCTTGCCAATTAGGACTTTGATAGTGTGCCAAGAAAGATAAAGATTGGTTGATAACCTTGTTGGGGACTTAGTACGGCTATGAATGGACATAATTTACAGCTGTTGGAAATAAACAGAGGTTTTTTACACACCGTTTATTTGTTTGAGTTTAATCAAGAGGCCTAGGTCAGAACAGGCAGGATGCTAGAGAATGACTAGTTAGGGACATGCTCAACGGTCCATAACCCCTGGTCCATAACCCAGGACCGGGTTGCAGTCTATTGGGAACCCGGTCACACAAGTGACAGTTGAGCGCACGAGCACACAAAGATCCATTTGAGCAAACGGTGGGCAATCGCTACCCCTTTCTCCCCCTGCCACTGCCACTGGTCTGTTGAACTGGAAAGGTTATAGTATTGGACCTTGTCTACCACACCCCACTGACTTTCCATTTTTTCCTACTACTAGTGAATGTCTGTAAATCTCCCATAAGCAAAGTACTGAACTTATAGAACCATGTTTTGGAGGAAACAAACCCTCACTTGCTACTTACTGCAAAGTAGCAATGACCTAATAAATGGATTTCCCTCCAACTATACATTTTGGGATTTTTTTTCAAGGACCCAGACAGATGTCATTGTTCTGAAAACAGCTGAGAGGGTGAGAAGTGTTTTCTCTGCAGCTGTAGAACAGTATCCCCCCGATGGCTCTTTCCTGGGGTTGGGAGTGCTGATTTGCTCCCTGATGGTATTCTGTGCCTAAAATTCTCTTTTAGTCCTTTTCTTTGGGAGCTTTTTTTCAATCGTTTTTTGCCAAGGAACAATATGTATTTTTGTTCTTAGTCTGTTATCTATGTTGCTTTACTTGCTGTCTAAACCTTAACCTTAATATGTGAGGTGCCTACAATTACTGAGTTGAGAGTGTGATATAAATAAGGAATCATCATGTCCTGCACTAAACACATTGGGCTACAAGCGATAAATAAGGAATGAAATATATAAGGTAAAGGTTCCCCTCACACATATGTGCTAGTCATTCCTGACTCTAGGGGGTGGTGTTCATCTCCGTTTCAAAGCCGAAGAACCAGCACTGTCCAAAGACATCTCCGTGGGTATGTGGCCGGCATGACTAAACACCAAAGGCACACAAAACACTGTTACGTTCCCACCAAAGGTGGCCCCTATATTTCTACTTGCAATTTTTATGTACTTTTGAATTGCTAGGTTGGCAGAAGCTGGGACAAAGTAACGGGAGCTCATTCCATTACATAGCACTAGGGATTGAAACCGCTGAACTGCCGACCTTTTGATCAACAAGCTCAGCATGTTAGCCAGGACTGACTTTACTAATAGGAGAGATTAAATGAGATGCAGCGTTGTTAACAGAAGGATTATCTAATAGACCTCTCCTCTACCTTGTAATGGTATACTTTATGAAAGACAGAATGCTATAACAACTGGCTGATGATATTAATGATGGGGATTGTAGTCAAATATACATGAGAAACATAGAGCAAGGACAAATAATACCTTTCTCTGCTTCCTGGGGTCCCATCCCATAGAACTCGCTTTTGCTGAGTTCTACCTGCCCCTCCCCCCCCATGTAGAGCCTTTGAAAGAACCAGTCAACTGATTCTTACATTTGAATCTTCAGAAAGGCAGTTAGAAGGAATCAGTTTCTCTTCCAAACATCATGTTACACAAGCAGATCAAACTACAGGTGGTCCTTGATTTACAACCATTCACTTAAAGTTACAACAGCACAAAAGTGACTTAAGATCATATTTCACATTTATGACCCTTGTAGCACCCCTGTGGTCAAGTGATCAAAATTTGGACACTTGGCAACTGTCATGTATTTATGATGGTTGCAGTGTTCCGAGGTCATGCGATCAGCTTTTCAAACCTTTGGACAAGTAAAGTCAATTGGGAAGCTAGTGAAGTTAGTGTTACTAACTTAACAACCACAGTGATTCACTTATGGTGAATCATTGCGTGATTCACTATAGCAAGAAAGGTCATAACATGGGACAAAACTCACTTAACAACTGTCCTGCTTAGCAATAGAAATGTTGGCCTCAATTGTTGTCATACGTTGAGGACTATTAAACAATGATGTACATCCAGACAGTTGATTTTCAGAACTATTTCAATTGGAAGTAGAAGATTGCATGAGACAGTCACCTTGCAGAATATAATTCCTAAATATAAATTGGCAGAGCTAATTTGGAAACTCTATTTGTTTATAGGTCAGTAAAGTAAATAAACTATATTTATAGTGACGGTCAATTCCTGGCAATTTATTTTTGGCAACAAATAAACTTCCTTGAACTCTTAGAGAAAAAGAGGGATATAAATTAAAACAAATGAGAGGACATAAATAATGAGAGGACATTATTTATGTCCTCTCTTATGTCCTAAGGCTAATTTTTAGAAGAAGATTATGATTAGTAGTGTCAACTATATTTAACTAAATGAATGTCCCCATTAACCTTTTGTCCTTACCCCACCCCCTATGCTTTGGCCCCCACCACAGACTCCAAGACTGGGTGAGATCTGGAGCCTAGAAAGTCATCTTTATTCAACTCTTCGGTGATCCTTTGCAAGAGAGTTTGACTCTGACATGCATACTCTTTCGGACTTTGAAGCCCTTTTTCCCATATCTCTGACACTTTCCTTTAAGTACCAATTGCAGATCTTTAAAATGTTGCACATGCTTAAGATGCCATAAGGATTCTATTTTCTAATGGGTTTGGTTCCAAGCCAGAAAATGATGTGTGAATCCAGTCAGTTAAAAAAAAAAAAGCATGCAGATAAAGGTGATGTAAGTAATTCTTGGCCCTGTTCACTGTTTATAGCAAGCTGAACCATAAGGGACAGAGAAATGTGTTGTGCAATTACGGTACTTTAACTTGGCCAACTGACTCTTTCATGTGACCCTGGTGGGGTTACCAGGTGAATTTTGCTTTAGTTCCAAACAAACGAAGGTCTGTTTTGACTGAAACAATGAAAAATGAATGTTATTGTGTGGGGCTAAAGTGACTCCAACCAGTTAGTCATGAAGCAATTCTTCATTATCACTTTATTTTGTCATTCAATGAAGAACGATAAAAGGATCTCACGTAACCGGAAAAATTGATATCAAATCAGCAAATACAACTCAGTGTGAACTTTTAAAAAACGTTTGCTATTTAATCAACTTCTACTAAAAGCCAAGTATATATTTGTTTACAGGTTCACTTTTCAATTGGCAGCCTCTGCTAGCATAGAAACATATATTCATTTTTATGCTATGTCCAAGACTGAATCTGCTCTTATTGACTGGTAGGATATTGTAGCAGATGATTTTATTTACTACACTTAGGTCAGATCAAAGCAAAGTTCTAAGTTGTCTAAGCCCAAATTTTCAAGTCTGGTGGCATAAAGTACTCTGTTGTGAGCAGAGGAGTGGAAGACTCTTCTCGTGAAATATCTCTGGACTCGTTTGATTGTATTAATGTCTGATATGCAGTGTGGGTTCCAGACAGATGAGCTATATTCAAGAATTGGTCTAGTAAATGTTTTGTGTAATCTAGTTTGTAGATTGAAAAGCATAAAAAGCATATATACAAACCAGATAATATCCGAATCTCTTACAAATTGCCAGAAGTTCCTTAATAATGATGCAGAGGCATCCCTAGGGCAGCCAGTTTCCACAGTACCAGAGGTGGGTTTCTACCGGTTCTATCCGGTTCTATAGAGTAGGTAGTAACTCCGTGGTGATGTCACGGAGCCGGTTTGTTGGTGGCTCTATGGGCGCCACCATCTTAGTTTTTGACAGCCGTGCATGCTCTCACTCGCGCGCTTTGAGCGAACCGGCAGTAAGAAGATTCAGAACCCAACTCTGCACAGTACCCAGTGATAGGTTCCATACAGAAGCTCCCCACGAACAACATAACCCCAAGGTTTTTCTCAAAACCTGGCCCCATGACTTTGTGGCCTTGCTATAGTCAGGACACTGCAAGATTTGACTTGACTGGTTGAACACAGATGATTCTGGGATGAGAATTGAAGGTCTGAGACTTTCACAGCTGTGAAGCTATGTGAAAATTCTCCCTTCCTCCATTATTTAGGGTGAAAAACAAGCAAGTTAGCTCAAAATGAGGTCTAAATGACTAAAATTTTCTTAATGTGGAGGAAAAATCAAAACATGACACTAAATTTCTTATGATGATCAGGGGCAAGCCACTTTCAGCAAAACACTGTGATACAGTGCAAAGCAAGAAACCCAGCAGGCCAAGGGAATAAGTCAATGAGTCCAGGAAACAAAGGAACAAGGAAGCAAGAAATAGAACAAGAAGTCCCGGAAACTTCAAACATTGGCAACAGCACACAAAACTCCATGAATTTAGCGTTTGTTCCTGACAAACACCCTTTCCTACAACATCTTCTTAAGTCTCAATCCCTAGGTGTGCTTTGTGAAGAGGGGTGGGGCGCTCTCCTCCTGAGTCATTGGGCTGGCCTGCACTGTTCCCGCTTCCTCTCCTCTCTCCATGCTCGGGGATCAGGAGGAGGCGGTTCTTGCTCATCGCCTGAGCTCCTGAGCTCCTCATTTCCACTGCCTGCCCCTCTGTTGGTCGCCCTGGCCCCGTTCCTCCCTGCTAGCAAGCCATCCCACTCCTGAAGGGCTCTGGACTGCCTCACATTCCTCCGAAGGCAACGAAGCCGCCCCCTCGGTCTCCATCAGCTCCAGCTCTGACTCGTCTTCCTCAGCAGATTCAGGCTCTGACGGGGGGACATAATTCTCAAAATAGTCTTCCGCATTGCCACTATAGGATGGTTCTGGGCTTCCCTGTTGAATTTCCACCCAAGTACTAATCAAGCTACTAATCAACTTGGTTAGATCTAGAATCATCTGCAGTACACTTTCAAAGTATTGGACAAATAAGGGCTAATACCATCCTGATCTATCACTCAGGGCAAATTACGGCCCATTAGTCTAACAAACTCATTTGCTTCCCTCCCAGCAAGTTTCTTCCAGTCTAGAATTAGAAACAAATTCAAATCGTTTTCTTTACTAGGTGCTCTGTCTGTATTTCGGTTTCAAAAGCAACAGCGTCTCCCTTGTGTATGAAAAGGCAATTTAGGAGTGTTGATTAAGCACAGCCCCTGCCGAGAAAGATTGAGGAGAGTGCCAAGAACAGAGAAAACAAAGCAGAAGCCCGAGACAGCCAACACACCGATACATTGTTCGAAGGCAGTGCTTTCCAAAACTGGATAAATGACCCCAAATTGGGTAAAGATGCTTTTTCTTTGGGGTAATGATCCATGAACCCATTATCCATCACAACCAGGACATTTAAATTGACATAAAGCAGGGGTGTCAAACTCAATTTCATTGAGGGCAGCATCAGGGTTGTGTTTGACCTCGGAGGGCCAGGGTGGGCGTGGCCAGCTTGACATCACTTGTGTCAAGGGGACCTGTGATAGGCTGAGTGCTCTGCCAGCGAAAATGGGCTCCCAAGTTCCAGCTGGGACGGCTTCGCAGCCCTCCCAAGCTCCGTTTTCACTGGCAGAAGCACCGTGGGTCAGTCCCTCACTGTTTCCAGGGTGGCCCCGTGGGCCAGTTCTAAGTACTCCATGGGCCGGTTCTAGCTCCCGGGCCTTGAGTTTGACACCACTGACTTAAAGTTTGCCGCGTGTACTGAAATATATTCAACATTTTCCCCAAAGTATTCCTATTAAGATAAAAATGGTTGAAATTACCCAGAGTAATTTATTGAAATGACATAAGGATGATGCAGTGACAGTGATACTCCTCAAGTTCTGACTGCTGATTCAGTGAGTTTGACATTACAGTGGTACCAAAGGAAGAGACTTATGACTAGTCCTCAAGGTTCATAAGATATCTTGATAAGCAGTTTTAATGAAGGGAAGGGGGCGAATTTGGGCAGCAGTGCTAAGGCGTGGAATAGCATGAAAATTGAAGGGAATAGCTTCCACTCTAGAATAATAGAGCAAATAACTTGATAATTGCACTTTGACATCATGTTGTGTCTAAACACATTTTCTAATCGGAGTTTTATTAATTGGGGTCGGCCTCTACGAGCTGAGTGACTTTGCTTCCTCTTTGCAAAAAATCTAGCCATCTCCATGCAGAGCTCAAGTATTGCAGTCCCAAATTCGAAAATAACCCTCCATCCTACTCTAGCACACTCCTTGTAGATTAGTTTTGCTTGTCAATCAATGCTTCTCTTCTCACTTAATAAGACCCTTCACAAGGATGATATACCATTACGTATTTTCTATCATCAAATTTTATCTATAACAATCCCATTATGGTAAATAGATGTGAGGTATGGATGTTCTGGAAGCAAAATTGCTCCTTTAAAAATAAAAGTATTTGGATAACCTTTCCATTCTGATAATGGGGCTATTAACTTGCAATATGGCCACGAAAATCATAAATCCTTCCCTGGGACCAAGGTGATTTCTTTCTAGAAGGAGAGCAGCAATTTTGTAATGATGCGTTGTTAACGTGGGGCTTTCTTTCGCCGTATGCGTCCATGCACCTCAGGAGTGTCAACAGACCGAGAATTTTAAAAAGTCAAGGTGATGAACACAACCTTGCAATAAAGGTTTTGCCCAGGGGTGAAATCCAGCAGGTTCTGACAGGTTCTGGAGAACTGGTAGTGGAAATTTTGAACCGGTAAATACCACCTCTGGCTGGCCCCAAAGTGGGGCGGGAATGGAAATTTTGCAATATCCTTCCCCCAGGAGTGGGGAGGGAATGGAGACTTTGCAGTATCCTTTCCCCTGCCACGCCCACCAAGCCACACCCACAGAACCAGTAGTAGTAAAAAAAATTGGATTTCACCACTGGTTTTGCTTGTCCTTCTGTGTGCTCTGGAGCTTCAGATGGACTGTTGCAGTTTGCCAACATGCCTTTTTTTTAAAATTACAAGTTCTAGACACCTCTGGTGCGCTTGGGAGTAGGAAATGCCATGTCTGAAAAGCTGCTCATGGGAACAGAGAAAAATGTTGGATTCCATCTTAAAGGTTAGAGTAAGGCCAGGTCATGCATACATGCGATGCATTTCTCAGATGTTCCTTCTTCCCTTCCCTTTCTCAGTTTTCTCCTCTGATGTCATGGGGAGGTGGTGGAGATCGGGGCCATACGTTCCAATTAAATTGATTTATTGCTCATGCCTAGGCACAGGAATCTAGTCAGCTAAGGGTTCACACTATTTTGGCACCAGATAAGTGTTAACAGAATTCCAGAGGGGTTGGACTTAGATCTCTTATGTAATGCAAACACTCCAGACCACGGCTGTCAAAGTCCCAGGCCACGGGCCGGATGCACCACATGCTGGCCATGCCCACACCCAGTTTAGCAAAGTGGAAAAAAGTCCTGATATATCACGTGATGCTACCGTGATGACGTGGGTTTGACACCCCTGCTCTAGACTGATTCCTCGTTTGACTCTGCCCTCAAGCTCTGCCACTTCTTCCCCCATATCTGGGCATTCTCTCTCCTTCGTCTCCCATTATTTCCTTTCCTCTTTCCAGCAGTAGCAATTTTTTCTCTCCTTCTTTTCTCCAGGAGGAGGCTCCTGGAAAGTGGCATGATTATGGCATGGTCCTGGATCTATCTATGAGGATCAGGATACGTTGGAAACCAGTGATTCTCCAAGACCCTCCACTCATCAGAACTCCACCTAGTCTCAGGAGCTGTCGATAAGACACTCCACGATTCCAACCACAGCAACTACTCAGGACGTTCAGTTGCTTTCTTATAGGAACTCTCTTGGCTGTGAAACGTCACTTGCAGGCAGTTTTTACTCCTTCTTCGCCTGTATGCTTCATAACTTAATTCTCCATCAAGGTTGGCTTCCTGGTTTCTGATCCTTTGCTTCCTCCTCTATCTGCTTAAATGGTCCAATTCTGCAGGCTGCAGTTCAGAGGTGGGTTCCTACCGGTTCTATCCAGTTCTATAGAGTAGATAGTAACTCCGCGGTGACGTCACGGAGCCGGTTCTGTCGGTGGCTCCATAGGCGCCGTCATCTTGGATTTTTGACTGCTGCGGATGCACTCCCTCATGCGCTTTGCGTGCATGCCACGACCCTGAGCGAACGGGCAGATTCAGAACTCACCTCTGCTGCAGTTTGCTGGGCATTCAAACACTATGAGAGGAGGAGGAGGAGGAGGAGGAGGAAGATTGTTGGGGTTACAGGACATTGAAGAGAGACATTAATAATGAGCAGAAGTAGGAAGGACAAGTCTCTTTCTCATTTTTATTTATTTTTTAAAAATACATATGATCAGCCACTCCTGATGTTCTGGGAATCAGCTAAATCAAAAGGATCAGAATGGCCCAATTCACATCAAACCAACAGCAGATCTTCTACTCCAGACAGGAAAAATAGCCATCATTATTCAATGAGTGCTTGGGCCACAGCTAGCTTTGACCTAAAACATGACAGGACTTAATGTGGGTCTAAGGCAAGCCTTTCATTATGATGAGAAGCAGGTCAATGCTTTAGTCCCAAATGGATAATGAATGGCTTTATGGCAGCTTACAATACTTGACCGACATACAACATCAAAAAAACAAGATAGCATGCTTATCATACGGGAATGTTAGAAGAAAAAATATCATCTGGGGCAACAGGAAACTCAGTTTGGTATTAGAAGGAAACTAGATAACAGACTAATAGGAGATGGTGACTATATTATGAAACAGAAAAATCTTTTCTCAGGAGAAAAACTGTGATAATCTAAACCAGGGGTCAGCAACCTGTGGCTCTGGAGCCGCATGTGGCTGTTTCACCCCTCTGCTGCGGCTCCCTATCACTCAAAATCTGCGTCACAACCTCCAATGTACGACACCCACTGGCATGCGATTTATTGAGCTTTTCCACTCCTGGTAGGCCAACCATGGATAAATCCAAGGGAAAAAAACTTTCAGAAGAAAAACAGAACGTTTAATTCAACTACATATGCTAGTTTTGTGGCTGCTCAAGAAACAGTCGGGGATGGGAAGGGTTTTGTGGCTCCCGGTGTTTTCTTTTCTGTGGGAAACTGGTCCAAATGGGTCTTTGAGTGTTTAAGGTTGCCGACTCCTGATCTATACAAAGACACAAGACGTGTTGCTGCCAGCAAAATAGACTGCCTGAAATATCAACCTGGACCTCGTTTTTAAATTCCACTTCATGTCTTCCCAATGACCTGTGCATCTTCTGTTAATATCAAACATCTCCAAGGAAGCAATGTGTGAATTTTACAAGCTGCAAAAGACTTCGCAATTTGCGAGAGTTAGCTTGTTCTCTTTACCTGCTAATGAAAATTCAAAATAAAATTCTTCCATTTCATCCCAGAATTGGAGCTGGAAAACACATTCTCTTTCCATATGTCTTGATAGAAATTACAATATAACGGGATATGAGTTTGTATTTCAATATTACCCTCTTTACAAGGTCAGAGCCTTTCCGCGTATGGAGCGTTATGAAATTCTCCTTCTAGCTCTGTTGATAATATTACATTGCAGAAATGTAAGCGCTTGTTGAGATCTATTGTTTGTAAGTTATTCTAGCTACAATGCTTCTTTGAAGTATGTAATGGCCCAATTGTATCTTAGGTGAACGTTTACTACAAGCTGACTGTAATTCTATATCAAGGATCCTTTGCTTAAGTGACACCACTTGTCCTATGGATATGTGTATCTCTCTTGAAAAACACAACATTTATATATCCTTTTTTCTCAATTTGAAGCATTGTTTCCCACTTTGTCAACTTAAGATGGACTTCAACTCCCAGAATTCCCCATGTTGGCTCAGGAGTTCTGGGAGTCGAGGTCCATATATCTTCAAGATGGTGAAATTGGGAAACACTGATTTGGATTTCAGGAGGAATCATATTTATTGATTAATGTTAGTTGTGTCAGATTTTGAGGTTGGAAATTAACCTTTCAGCTAATATGTAACACATATAGAGTAGCTATATCCTAGTTTCAATTTTTTTAACAGATTGAGTTGGAAGGGTCCTTGTAGGTCATCTAGTCCAAAGCCCTGCCCAAGCAGGAGACACTACACCATTTTTGACAAATGACAGTCCAATCTCTTCTTGAAAGCCTCCAGTGATGAAGCTCCAACAACTTCCAAAGGCAAGCTGTTCCATTGGTTGATTGCTCTCACTGTCATAAAATTTATCCTTGTTTCTAGGTTGAATCTCTTCTTGATCAGTTTCCATCCACTATTCCTTGTCTGGCCTTCAAGTGCCTTGGAAAATAGCTTGACCTCCTCCTCTCTGTGGCAGTCCCTCAAATATTGGAAGACTGCTATCATGTCTCCCCTGGTCCTTCTCTTCACTAGACTAGCCATGCCCAGTCCCTGCAACCATTCTTCACATGTTTTAGCCTCCAGTTCCCTCATCATCTTGGTTACTCTTCTCTGCACTCTTTCACACCCTGTACCTTCTTATTCTAAGGTTCTCTTATCTCCCTTACCCTCTTTTTTAGTCTTTCTGACACTTTCTCTCTCTCTCTCTGTCTCCTAAGAGGGATGGCTAATCAGAAGTCTGAACTCATCTTTTGGAATTGGATCAAATGTCAATTGGCCCGAAGGCCTCGTGGATATAGTCTCGTTTGAGGAATTTCTAGACTAGGCATGTCAACTGAAGGGTGAAGAGAGAAGGTCAAAGTTACGCTGTCCTTTTCTGATTCTTTACCTCATTTGGTGGGTTTCCTATCTTCACACTTGTGCCAGCCAAGCTGTCAGTGACCTTGTCACATTCTCGTTTTTCTTTTCATGTTTTTTATTTATTTATATAACATTCCGTTTTCATCAAACAGTGCGTGTTCTGGGTACAGTTATGTTTAAATAGTCATATTACACGTCTTTGTTGTGATATTCATCACCATCATATTGATAATATAATAACATAATCATTAATACATTAATACTTAACACTTAACATCATCTTCTTTAACAACTCTCCACTTTACCATTTCCTCTTTTTATATCTCCTCCTTTCTAACTTCTGTTTCTGTTATCTAGCCATTGATAGGATATGTCCCATATCAAAAAAATGTTCAGTTTCTCCTTTATCCTTAATAGTAAGTGTTAGTCTGTCCATTTCTGTGCATTCTAATATATTTATAATTACCATATTTTTCGGAGTATGACACACTTTTCCCCCCCTCTAAAAGAGGCTGATCATTTGGGTGCATTTTATACTCCGAATGTAGCTTTTTTGAAGCTTTTTTCCCCATTCCTAACAAGAAGCTAGTGATCTTCCCGCCTTTGCAGGCTTTTTTCATTGCTACTCCCTCCGAAGAAGCTTTTTCCCCAGCCCTAAGTCTTTGCAGTCTTTTTTCATTGCTTCTCTCTATCAGCTGTGCTTTAGAAGCTTTTTCCAGCCCTAACCAGGGGACAAAATAATGTGCTGAAGCTGACCAGACTAAGTATGCTAGCCAGATGAATACCTGGTCGACAGATTTCCCCCCCCTATTTTCCTCCCCAAAAACTCAGGTGCATCTTATACTCCGAAAAATATGGTACATTCCTCTCAGACGGGATCTCATCATTTTTACATTGTTGCACAAATACAATTCTAGTTGCAATTAGGATCAAGTATGTAGTCTTTTTATCCTATTTTTTTTCTTGTGGAATGGCCCAACAGAAATATTTCTGGTTTCGGAGATATTTTGTAATATTTATTTATTTATTAACTTTTCTAAGTTGCTGAAAATGTGTATGATTAGTTAGGTCAAGTTCTTAAAAAGTACTTTACAGTAAGCTACGTATTTATACTGTTTAAGTATTTGGTCCCCATTTCATGGAAGTTGCTGATCTTACTGAGTGCTAATGTGCAAGCCCTGTGCTAGCACAGCTACATTAAAATACATTTACTGTATTTCTGCCTTCTCAACCCTGGATGTCATAATAGAGCGTTAATTTGTTTACGGAAAAATGTACATTCTAAGTTTATTAAATTAAAACCAAATCATAAATCTTTAAAAAAATAATAATAATAAAAGAAATATCTCTGGTTTCAGATCTATATGTAGTTTTATCATTCCCCCCCTGCCATGTGTGTATTTTCATCCAGTATTTTCTTGCTTTTGAGCCTGTCCACCACATATGGTAATATGAACCAGTTGATTGATTACACTTCCAACATTTAGCAGATCTGCCTTCATACCTGTTTGACCTTGTCACATTCCGAAGAACAGACCGCAATCACCTGGTTGGGAAGAGTCCTCCTTCCCTTCACCTTGCATTGAGAGATTTCGGAAAGCTTAGCCCAGGGGTCGGCAACCTTAAACACTCAAAGAGCCACAAAGGTCCTAACCGGAAGTCCTCTGTTCAATTCTAGAGCCAACAGGAAGTCCGGTTCCCCCACCATAGAGTCTCCTCCTAGTGCAGCATCCTTTTTCCTCTACTTTTCCTAACCGAAAGCCCTATCAATTGTGGAGCTGACTTGCGACAGGGAGCCACAGCAGAGGGATGAAAGAGCCACATGCGGCTCCAGAGCCACAGGTTGCCGACGCCTGGTCTATCCGTTGAGGTTGGCCTGCAGTCAAAAAATGTTTATTGCTATAAGGAATGGCTCTATTAAATCTTATTTTTATTCCAATTTCCTTCTTAAGAACGTAAGGAAACAGCTGTTCTCTTTCAACTCATTTTATCCTCCCAATATGTCCATGGAGATTCCCAGTCATCCAGATCATGGTTGTCCCAAAAGTGCTTTTTCAAGAGGCAACAGGACTTTGGTTTTTTTTTTCCCGTTGAAGACATTTTGCTTCTCATCCAAGAAGCTTCCGCAGATTGCTGACCCCTGGCTTAGCCGATAGCCCCAACCTATTTCTGTGTCCTCTGCCCATCCTTATTGTCTTCGTTGATGTGGGTCGGTCTGGCGAAGCTCTCCATTTTTCAAACAACGTCGGGCTTACGGAATGCTTACCAACCAAATAGTCCCTGATGGATCCCATGGGATCTTCGTTTCTCCCCCTCCTCCTTTTTGCAGCAAGCAGTAACAATATATCAAACCCATTTAAACCAGCGGGAGCCTCGATCTTCACTGTCCTATCCTCCCATTTACTTGCGACGCCACCAGCTTTGATCTGTCTTTCAACGACAGCTCGGGAGCTTTGATAGAAAGCTCGGATACACATTGTCAGAACCGGATGTGTGTGTGTGTGGGGGGTGGCTTTGCCAGGAGAAGTCAAGATTTCAAAAGACTTTTAGCGCTTTGAATAGAAGGATTCATGGGGAGGGCTGTCCATCTGCTCTCACCATGGACCGCTGATACCACCCAAAGAGTAACTAGCTCTTGTTTATTTCACTAGCTCGGCTAATGATTGCCAAAAGGCTGTTGAGGAAGAAAAAAACCCAGCAAGGTGACTCTCATTAAGAAGACAAATCACTTTCCCTCCCCTATAATTTTCATTTGATTGCATATTGGTGTGGCTATAATGGAACAGTAATTTCCAAACATATTAGGAGCAGATTGTGCCTTGAGGCAAAGCCCTGGGGGGAAAAAAAAGGTGGTGTTAAATGTACATAATCCAAGGGGGGGAGAGAGAAGAAAATAGGAGTCGTGTTGTGCCACTTTGGTCATCAGTCCGTTTTAGAGCTCTTTCCAGTTTAATATCTTATTCCAAACCTCCCTTGGAAAGATTATGTAGCAGCGAACTTGGCTTTCCACATAAAAGGAGAGAAGGGTGTGCCTTCTACTGAGGAAGAATGTGATGGTTCAAAGAATCGAAAGAAAGAAAGAAAGAAAGAAAGAGAAAGAAAGACAGAGAGAAAGAAAAGAAAGAAAACAAGCAAAGAAAGAAGGAAGAAGAAAGAAAGAAAAGAAAGAAAACAAGCAAAGAAAGAAAGAAGAAGGAAAAAGAAAGAGAGAGAAAGAGAGAGAGAGAAAACAAAGAAAACAAAGAAAACAAAGAAAGAAAAAAGAAGAAAGAGAGAGAGAAAGAGGGAAAAGAAAGAAAAGAAAGGAAGGAAGGAAAGAAAGAAAGAGACAGAGAGAAAGAAAAGAAAGAGAGAGAGAAAAGAAAGAAAGAAAGAAAGAAAGAAAGAAAGAAAGAAAGAAAAGAAAGAAAACAAGCAAAGGAAGAAGGAAGAAGAAAGAAAGAAATAAGGAAGAAGAAAGAAAGAAAGAGAGAAAAGAAAGAAAAGAAAAGAAAGAAAACAAGCAAAGAAAGAAAGAAAAAAGAAGAGAGAAAGAAAGAGAGAAAAGAAAGAAAAAAGAAAGAGAAAAGAAAAGAAAAGAAAGAAAGAAAAAGAAAAGAAAGAAAGAGAAAAGAAAAGAAAGGTGAAACTGAGAATCAGAATGGAAGCTAGGTGAGGAGCAGAAAAGTTTATGTAAACAGCATCAGATGTATGATGTAAGAAACATTATGCCATTCCAAAAGAAAACCAATGTAAATGTAAATGTAAAACTTTACTTGTTGGGAAGTTGTCCTTTTTTAAAAACAAAATCCTATTTGTATTGGTAGTTGAGCAACCTGTATTTCTATATCGATACCAGTTGAAAGTGTAAAGGGGAATTAAAAGTATGTATTTGTTTCATGTTCTGATAGAAAAATGACAGATTGGGGCTCCCTGCTGATTTAAATGGGTTTGATATTTTTACCTTTTTTTATTAAAAAAAAAAGCAAACTAAATAGAAAGTTCAGACAAACCATTTGCACAAAAATGCTGAAGATTTAGAGAACTTGGTCTAGTCTTAGCTATGAATTAACCTATGATTCGTTTCCCTTTCCCCTCCCCTTCCCCTTTCCTTTCTTTTTCCTTTCCTTTCCTTTCCTTTCCTTCTTTCCTTTCCTTTTTCCCCTTTCCTTTCCTTTCCTTTCCTTCTTTCCTTTCCTTTCCTTCTTTCCCTTCCTTCCCTTCCCTTCTTATATATATAGGAATGAGTTATGGCAGTCCCCTTTGAATCTCTGTTTGATTATATTACACTTTTTTTCTTACGTGCAATGTAAGAGAAAAAAGAAATGGTCCATTACTGTTACCTTCTCCTTTGGCAATGTTATATATTTGATTGAGTGAGTGATTGATTGAGTGAATGATTGATTCTATGGTCAAACATAAGAATAAACACACCAGAAATGCTTTCTTCTATCACATAATAAAGTGACACATGATATATATATATATAAATATATATGCAAGTCTTGGCGTATTCGGGTCTTTTCCCGTGTAAGATCGAGGGCATCTTGGCGACGTTACCCGTGAAAACCTATGAAAATAAATATATATTTATATATATATATAAAAAATGTTGTGTTTTCCTTGCTCCCCAGGTAGTTGTAGAACTTCGATTGGGTTTCTCTGTGTATGAGAATTTGGATCAGAGGTGGGTTCCTACTGGTCCTATCTGGTTCTATAGAACCGTTAGTAACTCCGCAATGACATAACGGAGACGGTTCTGTTGGTGTCTCCGTAGGCGCCGCCATCTTGGATTTTGCTTTTGCGCATGCGCGGAAGCTATTTTTTTTACGACCCTGACCGAACCAGCAGTAAGAAGATTCAGAACCCACTTCTGATTTGGATCTTACGGTGACATTAAAAAAAAACAGCATCTGTTGCGTGTCCCCCAACGGCGAGAGCTCTACGTCGAACTGAATTGTAGATAACCTCTTTGTGCAGCACGATCTCCTTATCCCTCTTGACATTGTTGTGTTTGCTGTGGAAAAGTGAAGGAAGAGGAGGAACCCTGCTGGGCTCCATCATAATACCATGTAATAATATTCTTCCTCGGTTCAGCTGTAATTTAAGAAGTCTCTGCTCATTTTCAGGAAGCCTGATCTATAATTTACTAGCAGCAACCCAGCGAAAAGAGCAAAAAGGAGGAATGCAAGCCCTTAAAACTCTTACGGAAAGATTAGTGTAAAGTTTGACACTCTACCATGGAAGCATCTGCCAAATCTCATGGAAGGCTTTGTTATAAACCTCCTTTTGAGCTCTCCTTATCTTGTTAGTCATTCTACCTCCCACCTTACTCTACTGCTAACTATTATTTTCCCCCAGACCTAAATCCATACTATATTTAGAGGTAACTGAATAGAGTGGAGAGCAAAAGAGATATGATTTCTCCCTCCCTCCCTCCCCACTTTGATGGATCTCTCAAAGGATTAAATCTCATTATATTGTGTTCACTGAAGCTCTTGAGGATCCTGCTCTAAGCTTGCTTGCTTGCTAGAAGTGATGTTTTTTTTTATGTTAGGAGAGAGATAATTTCAATATAAAAAGGTTGCTATTGGCTACAAAGCAGAGGAGATATTATCTGGTTACATTTTCAACTGTGAAGATGAGTTAGGATGAAGGAAGTGTTGCCTAACTATTACTGGTTGGAGGTCTTCGAGTCCAGCCCCTTGCTTAGGCAAGAGACCCTACACCGCTTCAGATAAATGGTCATCCAATCTCTGATTAGCGCAAGAAAATAAAAACCTCTACCTCCCAGCAATTTGCCTCCTTGTAGTTTTAGTTTCACTTTCAGTTTTAGCACATGCTGCCTGCCTGCAGCCTGAATCAGCTGATGTTCGGGAGGCCTATAATCAGTTGCTTGTGCTAATAAGGTTCTGGCTCTTTGCTGCAAGCAGGTAAATTTCTGGGGGACAGAAGCCAAAGGGTGGGGGTGGCTACATTCGGTGTATAAGAAACACCCCTCTTTTAGGGTGGGAAAAAGTGTGTCTTATACTCCGAAAAATACAGTACTTGGGGTGCGGTTGATGGCTCAGTTGTTAAAGACTCTGAACTTGCCAGCTGACAGCCCAGGTTCAAGAACTGAGCTGTGCACTGCAGTGCGAGCTCCCATTCTTTGCTTTAGCTCCTGTACACCTAGCAGTTTCAAAGCATGCAAATTTAAGTCGATTAATAGATACCGTTTTGATGGGAAGGTAACAGTGTTCCTTGTGCCTCTGGCATATAGCTATGCTGGTCACATGACCACATAAATTATCTTTGGACAATGTTGACTCTTGGCCAAGAAACAGAGAAACACCATTTCCTAGAGTCAGACCCAGTGGTGGGATTCAGCCAGTTTGCACCACTTCGGGAGAACTGGTTGTTAACTTTCTGAGCAATTTGGCAAACTGGTTGTTGGAAGAGACCATTAGGGCAGAGAACCAGTTGTTCAATTACTTGAATCCCACCACTGGTCAAACCCAACTGCCAGGGAAAACATTACTTTTTTTATTTACTGATGGGGAGTTTCCTTTTTTTCCCCTCCCCAAACACCCAGAACAACTACAGTGATATTATGACGTCCTACACTTTTACCGATGAGTGTGCAATAGGCGAATAGAGAGATGAAGAAGGGTAAAACATACTTTGGTACAGAACTGTGACGCATAAGTACTATAAATGGTTCCTTCCCTTAGAAGCATCCCTGGGGCATGCAGTTTGAGCCTGTAAAGCTTTTTTTATTTCATCTCCCATGTAAATAAACAGATTATTGTTTTCCTCTTATGTCAGTTGTCTCCTTCCCTGCCTAGCGGTGACTGGAAGCAGACAGGGTTTGCAATGTACGTGTTTTACGGCACCGTTTAATTGGTTGATCAGAAGGGAACCATAAGCGTATTTCCGAACAAACAGAACGGGAGTGATAGATGACATTTGGCAAAAGCAGTTTTAGATGGGAAAATAGTCTGGCGAGGCTAAGCTGCCTCTGTAGAATGGATCTGAGTCATTCCCTGCCTTTGGTGATAAGCATTTTGTAAGTCCCAGACTTAACTAGCTAAACTAGATATGACAGGCCAGCTTGTAGACATCATTTTCATTATGGAAAAAAATGAGTCCAAATAACTTTTATCTCTCGCAATGATAGTACTTTAGATGTTAGAACTGCAGGGGAAAAAGTAACTACCAACCATTGAGGATCTGTAAACTGCATAAGTCAAAAAGAGGGCTGTGAAAATATCTACAGACCTCTCACATCCTGGACATAAATTGTTTCAACTTCGACCTTCAAAACGACACTATTTGGGCATTGCACACCAGAACAACTAGACACAAGGACATTTTTTCCTCAATGCCATCACTCTGCTAAACAACTTAATTCCCACAACACTTCAAATTATTTATGAAGACTGTATTATTATTATTCTCCTCCTCTTTCCTATTACCTATCTCCTTTTCTGCTTATGACTATAACTTTGTTGCTGGTATCTGTACAATTATATTGTTTTATTTAGTTTCCTAAGTATGATTTTGATTGCTTATTTAGTATCCTATGACTATCACTGAGTGTTGTATCTTATGATTCTTGGTGAATGTATTTTTTATGTACACTGAGAGCTTATACACCAGAGACAAATTCCTTGTGTGTCCAATCACACTTGGCCAATAAAGAATTCTATTCTATTCTATTCTATTCTATT
>JANHFT010004410.1:85137-95824 GCA_032467955.1 Pseudoxenodon macrops | reverse complement strand
TTGTTGCTTGTATCCTTACGACTTTTATTGATATTGTTTCCTGATTGCTTATTTGTACCCTATGACTATCATTATGTATTGTATCTTGTGATTCTTGACGAATGTATCTTGTCTTTTTATGTACACTGAGAGTATATGCATCAAAGACAAATTCCTTCTGTGTCCAATCACACTTGGCCAATAAAGAATTCTATTCTATTCTAAAATGAATACAATCATAAAAAAATAATAAAATAAAATAAATTGCAGAACATTTTCTTTTTTCAAAACTGCAGTCTAAATGTGGGGTTTCAATCCTCAGATTTTTTTTGTAAGAGCCAATCTTATCATGCCTCTTATGTATCTGGCAAACTATTCCCAGATGAAAGTATGAATGGCCTATAATTAAAAACAATGTTTTCAGCCCAGAACGCTCCTTCTGTGAGTGGAAAGCTACTTCTGCTCATGGGAAAGCTGCTTGCAGCCTAGCATAATGTAGCTGTGAGGGGCGGGGGGAGTGGAATAAAATCCATGTTTTTCTAATTGTTTAAATCCTTGCTTAGTTCTTTAGACAGGATGACCTAACAATTTTTCTATGGGTTTTCTTATGAACAGTTAAGTTCATAATTAAAACTGTGCACACACACACACACACAAAGCTATCTCATCAGAGCAGCTCAAAGCACCAGTCCATCAAACTAAGTGCACCGATTTATTACTTGGCCTGGAAATAAATGGCTTATAATGTATTTTCACATCCAGTTAAGACAGTTATTGTGGTAATTCTGGATGACCTGAAATTCCCAGGTATTTTTCAGGAGCAGATTCATTACAGCCACATAATTATAGTTATTTAGAGATCCCAGAGAAGAGACAGAGAAAGGTACACATAGATCACATATATACAATGTGTTTGGAATTGAACATCTTTCATAGATTCTAAATATAGCATCATAAATGAAAGCTGCCTCCTTTTTCAGGGTTTATCATTTCCCCTCATACCCACATACAAACAGAGAATGTAGTAGGTTAAAAATACCCTGTAAATCTGTGGCAAATATGCTCAGCACTGGTAGTTGAATAAAATGTATAGAAAAATGTATACTGTATACAATTACATCTCTTTATGAAGAATTAACCATATGCGTGAAAGCAGTTGGAAAGCAAGTAAGATGTGTCACATAAAATTATGGAAGCACAATCACAAGTTTGGTGGCTTGATGGCAAACGGGTAACATCTGTGCACAAACAGAAAGCCCAAGAGCTTAAAAAGAGCCATGTGTATTGATCCTGCAAGATAGTCCAGACAAAAGGTACCAGCTTCATTTTTATCGTAAGGTTATATTAACAGAATTTGGCAAGACTGAAAGTACTTCTCTCTTCCTTTCTTTTTACTCTCCAGAAATCCCTTCTAAAAATTTTCCCACACCCTTCCTCCTTCTGTGGGCTGTGATATTTTCAAATCAGTTGTCCGGTTTGTGGCTCTCTCTCCCAAGGCCATTTCCACAGACCGTGGAATTAGTTCAAAGGCCTATGGGTTCCAGCATTCTTTGCATATAGTGGCCTCTTGTATGGTTCAAATCTAAAGCACGAAGGAATACAAAAACACCTTCCTGTTTCCCAACAAATGTATATAGGATATGTTTATAGCTGAGGTAATATGCAGCAATCAAATCTAGTAGCCATTTCATGATCTCTGAGACCATATCACAGATGACTAAGAGGAATCACCGGTAAAAATAATGCTAGATAATAACTTATTTTCCTTATATAAGACATACAACAATAAGGAACTTCGAATTCTATCAAGAAAAGAACTAAGTCTGGTGCTACCTTATAACTGAATTGTGTAATGCTGATAATTCATCTCCAGTCCTGTACATCCCTTGTGCTATATGCAGACTAGATTGATTTTGAGTAAAATATAATCAAAAATATAAATGAAAACAGGATAGCTGAAAGGATTCACAAGTTTGTGTCTTTTATATTTCTTGAACATTATCAACACAGTAATCGTCAGTTTGATTACTATAAAGAAGAAGAAAAACATGTTTATCTTGGAGGAATAATTTGCCCAGTCTTCATCACCAGCAGAAGTGATTGATGCAGATGATCATCTAATAATGTAAGAAACAAATTTAGTGGCCTGGTTTTCTGCTGAATTAGAAGGAGCTCAGGTAACTTTGAGGCACACCATTTCTCCAGTCAGGGCAGCTTTGGGTCATAAAAATTACACTTCATCCAAGCCAAAGCCTATCATGCAAACATAAAGCGTATGCTAATTTCTCTTATGGCTAGCAGGAATACTAGTTTTCTACAATTCTGCAAGTCAGTCCATTTCCGATGAAAGGGAGGTTCGGTAGATTTAGTATATAATGCCAAGCATTCTCATGTACCCCTTTGCATTTTGACACCCTGTTTTTGTAAGGCAAGCCTAAAATAAGGCAAAACTGTGAATGAGGCTCTGAGAAGATCTCCATATGGGTCTTGCTGTCTCAAATTCTTGCAGAAGTTCCCAATGGCTTTTGGTGGGAAAAACAATAGAGTGACAATGGACCATCAAAGATGGACTTTTTGAAGCTGGGGCTCAGGGATCTTTGCCAAGTCCATCTACCTTCCAGCCAACTTGACATGGATATACAACTTGCCTGTCAGTCCTCTTCAGTCTTGTTCTCAATCAACTGGAGGATAATGATGCAAAGCCTTTGAATCTTGCCCCAAAGACTGAATCAATGGGTTGTGTTTAGATTTCTCACAAGCCCTGCCAGCTCAAAGACAAAACTGACTTTAGCAATGGAAATCAAACGGTGGTGGGGTTTTTTGCTGCATGACTGGGCAGTATATATATATATATATATATATATGAACAGCAGCTGATGTTCTAAATATTGTATACGTTTGGTTTTCCCAACATTGGGTGGATTTGTTTCATCTGCTACTGCACTTTACCCTTACCTCTTTCTACCAACAGCGTGAGTACACAGAAAGCTCTATTTGATCACCCAGAGGTGGTGGGTTTTGAGATTTTGGCCATGTCATTCTCATGCTTGCATCATTTTTGGTTGAACACAAACCTCCTACTGTTTGAAAAAAAAATGAATTGCTTGTTACCCGAATGTAAAGCTTGAATAAAACATAAGGACATTTTCATCTTTCAGATTTTACATTTCAGTTCTAATATGTTTTGATAGAGAATTGGGAGCTTTTCACTCTTGGCTTCTTCTTCAGGCAATGCAGATCAGAAATCCGATAGTTAAAGTACCATGCAGACAGATGAAAAAGAATTTAAGACGGTGAAGAAAAGATCACCACACCGATGAAAAAAAGTAATAGTATTTCTACAGACCTTTTTATCTGTCTAATTCAGCTGCAGCACAAATCTTACAACCTTGTTTAAGCTGATAGCAAAGATGAGCTATGGAATTTTGTCTAAAAATTATCGTTTGGTAGAGGCATCAGCATAAATCTTGTATTGGAAACAAGTCCCTTCTTGGCAGGCTTCTCGAGAGAAGACAAAGGGCGAAAAGCCCAAGAGGGGTTGTGACATTGGTGAAGGCAACATTAGAAATTATGTTTATTAAGAAAAACGTTGCTTAGAGCAGTGCCTCAATTGCTGCAGACACAAGACAAGTAGAGATCAGATTATTCATTCTGTTTTCAAGGGCACAGAAACATTTCTCCCACTTGCACTTAGTAAACTAATTCCTACTGGGAGTAGCCGTAACATAGTTCTACTGAACAATCTTAATAGTGTAAACCTCTTCCCATAGATAGTATTCTGTTTAATCAAAAAACTGAGATTATTTATTTTATATGTATAAAACAAGATAGAGATAGTCCTCAACCTATGACCATTAGTTCAGTGAACATTCAAAGCTACAAAGCTGAACAAATGGTGGTTATGACTGGTCTTTCAAGTTCTGGCCAGCCCAGCACCCACACAGTCACATTATCATAATCAGAGCACTTGGCAAATGTTTGGAGTTATGACTGATTGCAATGCCCTGCAATCATATTATTGCCATTTGCAACTTTGGCTGCTAGCTTTCCCAGAAAATCAGTGGGGAAACCAGCAGGGAAGATTGCAAATTGCTGCAATAAGTGTCCTACCTATGTACCTCCCTCAGCCCTCTGCACTTGTGCTGTGCCAAACATTCACAGACTCTCCCTGACTGTGTTGCAACCTTGTACAGCTTCTCCAACCCATGCTTCAGTCTTGTCCATCCTTCTCTGACCTTTGCCATGGCTCTCGTGTATCTCCTCACACCCTTACACATCTTCCTGAACTCTCACCCAACCTTCACCGTGCCTCCCCAACCTCCCATACACACACACTCATTCTCCCCTGCACAAACTCTCCCCAACTGTATTGCATCCCTGTGCAATTTCTCTGATCTGTACTACACTCTTGTGCATCTTTCTATGACTCTTGCTGTGCCTCTCATTTACCTCCTCACACCCTCATGTACCTTCCCCAACCCCCACCATGCCTCTCTCAAACTTCCATGCATCCTGTCACTCTCTCCTCCCCCACCTGATGGCAGCTACTTACCTGTCTGACAATCTGAGACTTGCAACTAACTTTGGTTGTGGGAAGCCAGCAAGACGTTGTCTCACCTAATGACCATGAGATTTGCTTAACTATGGCAACCGAGACTACAGGGATTACCATCGCTAAACAATGGCCACACTTTGTAACTACATCATTTAGTTATGGCATGGGTGTCAAACTCAAAACCCGTGGCCCACATCCGGCTTGCAGGTGCTTAAATCCAAAGGACTGGCCCGTTTTTGGCCAGCAGAATGCTGCTGGAGGCCAGGGAGGCCAAAAATGGGCCATGCGGGGACCTCAGGAGGCCTCCGTGCAGCACATTTTTGGCTGACAGAGTGCTGCTGGAGGCCATGCAGGGTGAAATTGAGGTGGGGGGGGCTACACGCACCCCCAGTGCCCCATTTTGGCCAGCAGGGTGCTACAGGAAGCATCCATCCCATCTGACCCCCTCTCCCCGGCCCGCGCAGAACTACAATGCTGATCTGGCCCTTGAAGAAATCCAGTTTGAGACCCTTGAGCTATGGAAATTCTGGTCTCAATTGCCATCATAAATCAAGGACTACCTGTATGCTCTGAAAAATTATGAAAGGATGATGATCTATGCATACAAAGAAAACAACATTCAACATTTCTTAAATTACAGAAATTAGACATTAGGTGTGAACAACAGAATGTTAATGTTACTTCTAAGCAGAAAACAGCAAAATAAAACAGTGTAATTAAAAAAAAACTGTTGGAGAGCAACAGACTTGCTATGCTTTTTGCCAATATGTTGAAATCAAGCAAGCTCCATTTAGAAATAATATAGCACAGAAGTTAAGCAACAAACAACTTTATGGATTTTTCATCATAATAGAATTTATTAAATGCCTCTTTAATATCAAGGCGACTATGTTAAAATTTAACCAGAAACAATAAGATATAATCAAGAGAGTAGGAAGAGCATGTGAATTCCACAATCAGTAGTAATTCAATGTTAGATTAAATTCTTGAGAAGAATTCACCAAATCTTTAAAGTAGATTTTGAAGAGATACGGTATTTTTCGGAGTATAAGACGCACCCTAGTTTTTGGGGAGGAAAATAGGGGGGAAATCTGCCTACCAGGTATTCATCTGGCTAGTCCTTAGTTTGGTCAGCTTCAGCACATTATTTTATACCTTGTTTAGGGCTGGGGAGAAAAGCTTCTTCGGAGGGAGTAGCAATGAAAAAAGCCTGCAAAGATCACTTAACTCACTAGTGTGTCGTTAGGTCTGAAAAAAAGTTTTGAAAAAGCTACATTCGGAGTATAAGATGCACCCAAATTTTCAACTCCTTTTAGGGGGTGGGGAGTGCTTCTTATACTCCGAAAAATATTGTACATGTTTTAAGATTAGTGATTGAATACATATGTACTGTCTTACCATTGGAGGAAAATTCTGCTATGTTTGAGATTTGGTGAGCATTTTAACAGTGATGATGGTTCCATTATTGTTCACCTTATAGTCTGATCCTCAAATTATGAATGGAATGTGTAAACTAGTTCTGGATAGTAATAATGTTAACCATTACTTAGTACAGGGTTACTAGAAAAATGAATATAGAAATCAGATTGTATGCATGAAAAGAATATATTAGGTGCCATCTGGAGTCTTCTAGTCCAACCCCCTGCTCAGGTAGAAAACCCTATACCAATCAGGCCTGTTAAACTGGCGGCCCATGGGCCGAATGCATCACATGCAGACCACGCCCACCTCAGCTCCGCAAAGGCAAAAACATGATGATACGTCACGTGACTCTATTGAGTTTGACACGTGTCCTATACCATTTCAGACAAATGATTGTCCAATCTTTTCTTAAGTGTTGGCGTATTCACAAATTCTGAAGGCAACTTGTTTCACTGATTAATTGTTCTAACTGTCAGGGAATTTCTCCTTAGTTCTAGGTTGCTTCTCTCCTTAATTAGTTTCTTGTCCTGTCTTTAGGTGCTTTGGAGAATGGTTGACCCTCTCTTCATTGTGGCAGCCCTTAAGATATTGGAGCACTGCTATCATGTCACCACCTAGTCCAGTGATAGCTAACCTTTTCCGGACTGAGTGCCCAAAAGTGTGTGTGTGTGTGTGTGTGTGTGCGAATGCGTGCATGTGCCTTCGAACCCCCAAAATGCAATGTGAGTGCACCCTGCCCCCCCACATGTTCCAGCATGTACCCCATGCATGCGCGCGCAGCCCCCCGCACATGCCCCCCGCATGTGTGGCAGAGACCAGAAGACCGGCTGGCTGGCAGGAAGTGCATGCGCAGCAGAGCTGAACTGGGGCGATGGCTGACGTGCCATCAGAGAGGGCACTGCGTGCCACCTCTGGCATGCATGCCATAAATTCGTCATCACGGCCCTAGTCCTTCTGTTCATTAGATTAGATTAGAATTCTTTATTGGCCAAGTGTGATTGGACACACAAGGAATTTGTCTTTGGTGTATATGCTCTCAATGTGCATAAAAAGAAAAGATACATTTGTCAAGAATCATAAGGTACGACAAATAATGATAGTCATAGGGTACAAATAAGGTACAAATTATACTAGGAAACAATCAATATAAATTGTAAGGATACAAGCAACAAAGTTACAGTCATGCAGTCATAAATGGGAGAATATGGGTAAGAGAAACGATGAGAAGATTAATAGTAATGCAGATTTAGTGAATAGTTTGAGTGTTGAGGGAATTAGACATACCAATTCCTGTAATCGTCCTTCATATGTTTTAGCCTCCAGTCGCCTAATAGTCTCTGTCTATTGCTCTTTTCTGCACTCTTTCTAGAGTATCAACATTTTTTTTTTATCATGGCAATAAAATATTAACCGAAGGGGCTCATTTCCTGAGGAAAAATAGCAATGTTAAATCTTGACTTCACTGTCAACATTATGTTGCACCAAGACAATAGTAATTTCCTCTATACTGATTTCTGGTCTTTTCTGTGATGACATATAGGGGGAACAGCAAAATTTGCTTGCAAAATGTCCAAATTACAATAATATCACGCCCATTCAAGACCATAACACTGGCAGATGGACAGAGGAAGAAGTGTATGTAGTCTCATTTTCTGCCATTATAACACAGGCGTTTTCAGATTGTAGCAAGCAATTTGCCATCTGCAAATTGCAGTTTTTTGATTTCTGTTGAGGCACCGATTCAAGATTCATAATCTTCCAAAAATGCTTGCTGTTGTATGATCATTAAAAAGAAATAAATCTAAAATCTGCCAAATGAATGTTTCTTCCAGCCTCATCTTCAGAGTCCTTCCTGCAAACTATCTGGTATCATTACTAGTCACAGAACTGTAACAGGCAAGGAGAGCCAAAAATCACTGTGGCAGCTCATTCAGTTTCTATCATTCCATTTGCCGGTTAGAGTTGCAACTCCAGAATTTTAGCCTGTTATGGTTTTAGTGGTTGGGAATTCTGGGAACTGCAGGCCAAATATTCGAACAAGCAGTGAATGTTCATATATAGCCAATGAATCTCTGGAAATAGGTTTTATGTTCTTTTTTTATTAACCAGGTATTGAAATTGGTTTAGAAGACTGGAATCATGGGGGCAAGTGGCATTATTAAAACTGTTTGCCTTGTATCCTTCAAGATAATGGTATAGGGAGCTTTTCATTGCAGCATTATCTATGCCACTCTATGGCTTAGTGTTGTAATGCTTTATGAAGGGTGTGTTGTGATTCTTAGGATTGACAGACAAAAGACAGCATGGAAATACTTTCTTGTAAACTAGGTCATTTTTTCTCTTCTTATTTATAGCATATCAAGCATAGAAACCCATTCGTTTTTCTATGAGATTGACTCTCTCTGTCAGATAATTATCCAGGTAACATTCAGCTATTTTTATTATTTGATCTTTATTTTATTTATTAAATATATATGCTGCCCATCTCACCATTATGATGACTTTGGGTAACTCACAAATGATAAAAATATAAATATAGAAACACTTAAAATTTAAAAGCTACATAAGAACTAAGACCAAGGAGAACAGACCTCATGGGAATGGGGTCTTTCTCTTGTCTCGCCAGTATCTCCAGCAAGGAGTGTCCCATTCAGGGTCCAAACCAAACCCAGATTTTTAAGACCTCTCCAAAGACCAGAAGGGTAGGAGCAGATGGGTCTACGACAATTCACCACAGCCAACTCACCATGGCCATTTCGCTGCAGCCAACTTGCTGCAGCTGATTTGTTGCAGCCAACTCACCGTGGTTGACGCGATACAGAACAACTCACCGCAGGGCCAGAGTTACACCAATATCGAAGAAATAGTCAAATGGAATAATTAAAGAAAGGATGCCAAAAGAGGAACAAAATAAAACGTGAACGACAAAAATTAAAATAGTTTTTAAAATTATTTAAATAATGAAGTTGAATTGTTGAATTGTCTTACAATGAGTTGTCCCGCAGTGAGTTCTCCGTGGTGAGTTATCCTGTGGTAAGTTGATTATGGTGAATTGGCTGTGGCAAGTTGGCCGTGGTGAGTCGGCTGAGGCGAGTTGCCCCATTCCAGGAGCAGATCTCACCTCCAATGGTAAAATGCTTTTCGGAGTGGGACAGCAGAAGAGGCTCTTCTCCTCAATTCCACCAGCCGAAATAACTTAGCAGACGGGGGCTGCAGTAAGCACTTTCTAAAATAACTTTTAGAAAATCAACATCATATAGTGAGTAGGATGGGACTAGTTTTAAGACCACCTGAAACTGAAGACAGCAAACTTCCTGAGGCCTCCCCTCTCTCTCAGTCTACCTTACCTCACAGGGCTGTTGGAGGCAGAACTGCTATGTTGGCCAACTAGTTTTCCTAGAAGGGGAAACTGCATGAATGTGGCCAATGCCTGTGTAATTAAAAGTAATTTAAATATGCCCTTAAGTTTAGCCCAAGGCCTAGAAACCACAAGGCCACATCCATGCAGTTTGGTTGGAAGCAATACAGCAGTCATTATGCTCCTACCTTTTTCTTTGGGATTTTCTAAAGAAAATTCCCATCCAAGTACTAACTGGAGTCCACCTGCTTCACTTTTGCAACTAAGTAATATAAATAAGTAACATATATAATGCATAATAGTTTTTCAGCAATGTAGATGTAGACTTAAGTCTTTAAATAAACCTAAAGAATCAATAATGCACAACAGGACACTCATTGTTCATTTATCTACTATGACTTAGTCTTGCTTTCAACAGTTTGTAAAAGCTAGACCTCATACTCTGAACTGCATTTTTCACTTATTATTACTTCAAAACTTTATAATTTTGCATTGTTCAAAATATTATTAGTTCGTCATCTCAGCTTGATTGAATATTCTTAGCAGTTCACACCTTCTGTTTGTTAGTTTGTTAGGATAACCTCATTTGTGTTTATGCATGCATAATGAAGTAAGCCAGCTGAATGTTTACAGCCTTGATGGCTTAGTGGCACAAATTGCTGGGTTTAGATGGAGAATATGAAAAACGCTGTATTTTTATCTGTTTATTTAACCTTATGGTGTACGTGTGCTATGAGTGACCTCTGTACAAGGTTCTAGACCAACTGGTAGGGTCAAAGCCTAACTGAGTTTCTATGTATGGGGCATATCATACTTGGGGCTGTTTTAATTACAGTTGTTGTGGGTGGCTTCAAGCTGACAGTTTGAAACAATTTAATGGGGAAAGGTCAATTAGTGGCACATGATTGTCAATTGAAGAAGGGCTGAAGGCACAAATCTTAGAAAATGGGTGAAACAAAATTGGCAGTGAGAGAAACAGAAACTTTGCTGTTGGATTGTTCAGACAGTGTGCTTGGTAACAAAAGACTTCAGGCAGGGAACTGACCTTGGGAAACCTTAACTCTTGAGACATCTGAATGATTCTGAAAACCAGAAACAGCCTGAGATAGAGGTAGTGACTGCTACTCATTTTTGTTTCTTTGGATGAGGAATTAACTCAATGTTCTTACAACTAGCCAGGTTTAGAGTGAGAACTGAACATTTAGGAATTTTGAGGTTCTACTCTGTTTCCATGAAAATAAGACCTCCCCAGATAATAAGCCCAATCAGGCTTTTGAGCGCATGCGCTAAAATATGCCGTCCCCCCAAAATAAGCCGTCCCAAAAACTCAGCAGCAGCCATGAGGTGACCACTCTCGCCGCCTCCTGCACCTC